>JASDQU010012487.1:149932-169116 GCA_032191745.1 Picea mariana
AACAAAGACAAATTAAGAATGAAGAACAAAAGATTCAAGTCCACTTTAAGAATGAAAATTTTATAGGAGGAGAAGACATGCAAAATTTTGAGGAATTCGAGGAAGATATCAATAATCTTGGTGATGATTGTCAGGAACTTTATTTGACGAGACAAGATTATGAAAAATCTATAAACGTAGAAGGTTGGTCTAATAAGGATGAGAGTATGAATATTAAAAATGATTCTTCTTATCAAGGAATCACTGATAATATAATGTTTGAGCTCCAAAAGAAATATAATCTAAGGCCTAGAATTAGAAATGTCACAACTGCCCCACGAAAAAAAATCTTACAGGGAGGGGAAACAGATGAGGCAGCTCCAAGTGCTGCTGAAAGACAAACTGTTAAAACCAAGGCTACTGACAAAACCAAGGTTGTTTACACATAGTCTACCAAGACAAAGGCAATAGAAACACTAGTTGTTAATATAAGAAGAGAGAAAATTCCCATAGTAGAGATAAAAACAGCTAAAACAAAAGCAACACAAATTAGTAAATCAGAAAAAAAGGAGATAGAAATCGAAACCAGAGAACTTGATAAGACAATGGGAAATTGCAGTCTAGAAAATGAAATTAATAAAATCAAAATCCTTGTACCTCTTGTTGAACTAGCAAAAAATCCTATATACAGAAAGCAAATTGCTAAGATGATTAATTTTTTAGATAATGAAAGTCAGGCTGACATTATATATTTAGAAGATGATAAGCCTAACATAATTTTTGGTCCACATTTTGAAGGTGCCAGAGATATTGTCACTCCTGTCTATATTATGCTAATTGTGCACGATCACCTGCTCCATAATTGCATGTTGGATTCTGGAGCTTCTCACAATCTGATGCCCAAATCTATTATGGATAGACTTGGTCTCGAAATCACTCAACCATATGGAGATTTGTATTCTTTTGATTCAAGAAATGTTAAATGTGTGGGTATGATAAAATATTTAGTAGTTAACCTTACACAGATTCCTGTAGAAAGTGTTCTGATGGATGTGGTTGTTGTTGATATACCTCCGAAGTATGGCATGTTGTTATCCAGGTCTTGGGGTGCCAAACTTGTAGGATCCCTTCAACTCGACATGACATATGCCACAATCCTGATCTTCGGTGGACAGTTCACTTGCTTGTATAGAGAAGCAAGGTTGGCATTTACAGTAAGTGATCCACTGAACCCTAATAACTACCATGTTTATATTGTAGATCAGGATTTAGGAAATTGTATTTTATCTATTGATCATGATTTAAATGAATGTATAGAATAAAATTGTATAGAAAAAGAAAAAACAGAAAGCATAGATAAAGATTTATATAGTACTGGAGCTTCGAAAATGTATTTTGATGGTGCTTCATCTTGTGAAGGAGTAGGAGCTGGAGTGTTGTTTGAGGCACCCGATGATGAGTTTATTATTCCTTTTTCTTACAAGTTACAGTGGGACATAGATTACACTAACAATGTATGTGAATATGAAGCCTTGGTCTTAGGATTAGAAACTGCTAGGAAATTACAAATTAAGAACTTAGAAGTCTATGGTGATGCGGAACTAATCATAAAACAACTTAACCATCAGTACTAGGCTAAGCACCCAAGGTTGAGATCTTATAGAAATTCTGCCTAGAATCTGATTGAGAATTTCTTCTCATCGGTTAAATTTCATTACATCCCCAGAACAAAAAATAAATGGGCAGATTCATTGGCCAAAGCGGCCTCAACGTTTGTGCCTCCTATGGATTTCAAACTTAAATACTATATAGAGATGAGACATAGACCTTCCATACCAAATAATATTCAATATTGGCAGGTTCTCAAGGATGATGAACAAATTAGGAAATTTTTTAAAAATGGTGGACGACTTTATCGAAACACATATCGACCAAGAAAATAAGAACCTGTTGATTAAGGTTGGTTGTCATTGATGTAAACCCTTGAAGAAAGCCCCGTAGCACAAAGGTTGGGTAATGGACCCAATATTGTTTGATGTAAAGATGACTCATGATTGTCTTTTCATGGTTGATAATAAGTAGAAATGGATGAACTCTAGAGTGGTGGTCCCCTTATGATGAAATCCCTCACGGGAAGACTCTTTGGAGATTGAGTTATCCTAGAAGTATGGTTAGAGAACCCATTCTTATTTGTGGAATAATGAGATGAATTCCAGTTAATTTGTCAGTGAAACTATCCTAGATGGATAGTGCTTGTCATTCCATTTCCGGTGGTATGTGGAATGTCACATAAATCCTCACAGTTAGAGAGTTATGGCCATGAGAAGTTGAAGAACCTAGGTCTATGTAATAGACCTAAGTTTGTTTGATGGATAAAGGCATGTGTTTTGATATATTTTCTAGTAATACTATTCTATATGGATACTATATGTCATTCCATTTATGGTGGTATGTGGAATGTCACATAACTCCTCACGGTTTGAGAGTTATGGCCTAATGAAGTTGGAGGACCCTCATATGTCATCTAGAAGCCCCAAAAGGTCAAAGTAGTCAAAGTGGTTTAAGATATTTTAAAAGGTGAATAATAAAGTCAAGTGATGAGTTTACTATAATTCAAATTTAATACAAAAACAATTAATTCAATAATAAATTTAATGGAGAAATTAGAAGTGGGTTAACCATAAAATAAGGAAAGTGGGCAAAGTGACCTAGAAGATGTTTTTAAGGAAGCTACTTGGAGAGTATAAATAAGAGGCAAGGCTCTTTCATTTAAGAAAAACTTGAGAATATTGAATACCTATAGGTGTCTGAGGTAAACAAAGGATATCTAAGCTGAATTTATAAGGAAGGATAAATTCTTTTGATGATGCTTTCTAAGGTATGTGTTTTTCAGGTCATCTCACCATTTTCACAATAACCATTTTTATATAATGATTCAATCTTTGAAATTACTATCAAATTGAGGAAACATATCTGAGTATCTGTTGTAAAACATTCATATTGTGGGTTGTTGTATTTTTGGAGTTACACTCCATGGAAAATAGGGTTTGGGGCTAGTCCTGAAACTAGTAAAAAACAAGTGTTTCAGGTAAAAATGTCATAACTTATTCATAACATATCCAAATTTAGTAATACCACATGTGTTTGTTAGAGTATAGTCTTTATTATGCTTTGTAACAATTTCATATTAATTCAACAAAATTTCATGCAGGGCAGGCTCTACAAGTTCGCTCTCTAGAATAATACAAAATTCAGCAAGGTGTACAATTTTTGTCGTAACTACTTTTCTTAGAGGTTCCAAGTAGTGACACCTGGAGGAATTTCATAAAACACATTAAAGAAAATTGTATATAAGTTTCATATCTTTATTCATTACAGGTACAAAGTTATGATTATTTCAAGTTAGGGTTGTTGACTAATCCAAAACTAGTCTTGTGAGACTAAAGAAACGTTTGATGAAAATGCTAGTCTCTTGTTGTTAAAGTTAAGAAATGTTTGTACGTATGTGATCATATACACCAGGTCTATTACAGAGTTACAAATCATATTTGGATGATGAATTTGATAAGGGATTTTGGTTGAGGTACAAGTTGGGTACATGGTTGAGACAAGTAGTTGATGAGTTGGCACATACATAAGGTGTATAGTTGATGATGTTGGTACATATTGATGAGTCATAGTTGATAATACTTGACACATGATTGGTACATGGTTTTCTGCACTTGTTTATTGTACAGGTTGATTACAGATTGTTTGGTACAGTTTGGTGCATGGTTGCTGCACTTGTTTATGGTACAGGTTGATTATAGATTGATGTATAGGTTGATGCATGGTTGATGCATGGCTCAGGTTTATTGCTACACATTTACAGCGGTATATCTCAGAGTGATAATATGAAAGTGGTTCCATCGTTCTACTTCTACTTCAGGGTGGTTGGACGGGGCAAGGACAGGTGGTTGTACCCACCTTCTGGTTGTAGCCTCCTTCTAGTTGTAGCCTGAGAATTGTGGAGTTGGAGATTCCCTCAGGTTGTAGCCTGAGAAACTAGGGGGTTGGAGCCTCATTCTAGTTCTATCTGGAAAACAAAGGAAGTTGGTGCTTCCAATGAATGTAATTCTTCAATACATATAAGATAAATCATTCTGTGGTTTTCTCCCGATTTGGGTTTCCACATAAAACACTGGTGTACTTTGTATGTGTGTGATTGTTCATTTCTTATTGCTTATTATTGGATAATAATTCTACATTGATATAACACTTGGATTATTTAGAGAAAAATGATTATAATTACGCTATTATTGATTCACCCCCCCTCTCAGTAATCCAACAATTGGTATCAGAGAAGGTTCCTTCATAAATTAGTTTAACCACTAAAAGATAGATCATGGAGAGTACCAACTCATATAAAAATGGAATACCACACTATGATGGACATAAGTATGTTTTTTGGAGCATAAGGATGAAGACATATATACAAGCACAAGGGTTTGAAATTTGACAATCAGTTGTATATGGATACACAGTACGAGCAATTCCACGAACAAATGACAAAGCAGTGAAACTTGGTCAGAATAATTCCAAATCTACAAATGCACTTTAGAATGGTCTCAGTGAAACAATATTCACCAATTTTGCACATTGTAAATCTGCCAAAGAGATTTAGGACAAGATTCGAAATATTTATGCAAGGGATACAAAAGTCAAAGAAGCAAAACTTCAAACTTACAGAGGTCAGTTTGAACAACTAAAAATGAAGGAAGATGAGAATATTGTAGCCTACTTCTTAAGAGTTGATGGAACAATGAATGCAATCATAGGATTGGGAAAAGAAATCAAAGAATCTGTAATTGTTCAAAAGGTACTAAGATCTCTTCGTATGAGATTCAGCCCTAAGATATCAGCACTAGAAGAAAGGTTGGATCTGAACTCAATAAGCATGGAAAAACTGCATGAAATATTCATAGCATATGAAATGAGAACTGAACAGGAAAATCGAGATGTAAAAGAAGAAACCTTCAAAGAATCCAAAATATCAAAGAAAAATAAAAAGGAACAAGAAGAATATAGCATCAACAACTATTACAGGTGAATCCTCCTGCGGACAAGCAGATTCCCTCTTGGTCTCTAGACTCCTAAGGCCAAGACAAAAAAGTGCTTAACGTGGACACTAACATCCTTTTAGATAAAATTAATCTAATGAATGAAGAGGAAGAATAAAAGTGTATTTTTTTAAATGTTGTTTGTCCTCACAAAATCCAAGTTGAGTTTCAATCCCAAGCTACTCAATAGGTCCTATAGCATAAACAAAGATACAACAAACTTCCTATTCTACCGAGATTATCTAAAATATAGATCTATCTAGTGAAGAAGAGTTAATGTGGAAAAAACATAAACTTGAAAGAAACAGGCCAANAACCTTCAAAGAATCCAAAATATCAAAGAAAAATAAAAAGGAACAAGAAGAATATAGCATCAACAACTATTACAGGTGAATCCTCCTGCGGACAAGCAGATTCCCTCTTGGTCTCTAGACTCCTAAGTCCAAGACAAAAAAGTGCTTAACGTGGACACTAACATCCTTTTAGATATAATTAATCTAATGAATGAAGAGGAAGAATAAAAGTGTATTTTTTTAAATGTTGTTTGTCCTCACAAAATCCAAGTTGAGTTTCAATCCCAAGCTACTCAATAGGTCCTATAGCATAAACAAAGATACAAAAAACTTCCTATTCTACCGAGATTATCTAAAATATAGATCTATCTAGTGAAGAAGAGTTAATGTGGAAAAAACATAAACTTGAAAGAAACAGGCCAAGCATGTATTTATATTAATGAGAACAACTGAAGAGTACTTACAGACCAAACTTGATGAAGGTGCAACAACTTCTTCCAATTTTCTTTTTCCAACCCCTTTGCTCAAGTAATCTAGATTGATTATGATTCAATGGTGCCTCACTTATGAGATCAAAAGTTGGGTATAATTCTCAATCTACATATCCTCCTCTTCCATGGAAATCCCTCATTATATAGGATTTGGAGGCTTAACCACCATGGAGAGAATATCCCATCAGATCCACTAAGAAAGGGATCTCTAAGATATTTAGGGAGAAAATATCTCTTAAGGATTTTGGGGAGGAAATATCTCTCAAGGATTTTAAGGAGGAAATATTTCAATCATATATGAGATCCTCCACCTTCCCTAAAAAAAAGGAAACCAAATGTGAGATGGATTATCACACTTAATTACTTTATTTTTCATGAATATTAATAATAATTCATGTGCACTTGTTTCTCACACTTAATCAATTTATTTTTCATGAATATTAATAATAATTCATGTGTACTTGGTATTTTGGCCTTCATGTAATATATCCCTCCTCCATATTGACTAGGTATTGTGACATAGGTTATTCCATGGTGTCAAGGTGTATGAGGAACTTATATGACACTTTACGACACTTAGGGCAAGGTACCTAGGTGTGAAAATTTCATGTGTAACAGAATGCCCCCTAAAGTGTGAGGTTAGAAGAGAGAATGATGGCCGAAACACTTTACAAATCTTTTAAGCAAGGGTGTGGACTTGAAGAACCTGGTAGAAGCTGAAAACAACCATCAAACAAATTTTATGACATGTTTCAAACCCAAGGCAGTAATACCTATGCTCGAGTGATAAAAACTTTCCAGGTATGGCTGCCATAAAATACACTGCAGATCCATAATCATATTGACTGAAGAGTATAGCCACTAAATATACAATGTGCATATATACTTCGATGACATGAACTGACCATAGAAATAAAAAATACAGAGTGGATCTACGAGATGACAAGACATAGCCACGAACCAATACAAAGTGGATCTATGTAATAGTATATGTGTCAATCTTCAAAAGAAAATATGTCAAGCAAATATCTCTCAAGGATTTTAAGCAGGAAATATTTCAACCATCCATGAAAATCCATCGCAACCTGGGCAAAGTATATATCAGAGTGATCACTCAACCCAGGGCCTTCTTACCGATCATGATGCAATACGATTCTAACCATGTGAATAGATGTCTTGATGTTGAACATGGCAGAAACCACTTGATTACCGGTCAATGATGTAAATTGTTAACAAGCGTGAGGGAAATCACCATTGATGTGAATGATTCTCAAGGTACTCTAGTACATTCCAAAAAATGTGAATGGATGAGCTGAAGTTGAACATCTGTGGAATCATCCGATCAAAATTCAATGATGTAAACCCATCGTTAGACGCGAGGAGGCCTACCATTGAGGCATGCTAGTCCCAAGGTACTAACGATTTTCTAAGTCTAGCTCCTGGATAATGTGTTGAAGTCGACAGGAACAAACTCATCGAGGGAGGGCCTTAATGTATCCCCCATCAATGACATGAAATGTTCACAGATATATAATTGGTATATCAAATGAACATGGACTGACACGGGTATAGAAACAAGATATTTGTGATGGCTGACTCTTAAAGCAAGTACTTCCCTTGAACACTAAGGAATAACAACAAAAACTTGACATGGACCAAAACTTGATAATGCAATGGATGTTGTGAATTTATGTCGGGTGACCCAAAGGAGTGAGGAAACTCAAAGGATTGGTTCAGTGCAAAGGTTCAGCAGATTGAAATGCGTGCAAAGACAAAATTTCATGTGGAAGGGCGACTGTAAGGGTTACTGGTAATGTTCTCAAAAATGGCTTGTCTTTCTTCCTTCAATTTTTCCCCCATCCAGATAGACGAGTACCTCTTTTTAATTTAAGGAGCTCGAGGAGGGTAACACATGCTCGATATAAATCACCTTTGATAAGTCCCTCTTCCTTTGTTTAATGAACTGGAAGAAGTAAGGGTTTGGTCTCGTATGGGCCCTTCAATGTATGATTGTTTAACAAGTCCAAAGAAGGTAAACTCAGTGGTTTTTCATATTTAGAGAGTCTAAAAATGATTTAAAGATTACTCTAGTGTTGTCCTTTTTCATAATGTTAGTCTCGTGAGGCCGAAAAAGAGATAAATTATCTCTCGAAAGATGCCCTTTCAAAACTTTTAATGAGTGGGAAAGGAAGCAAGATCACTCAAGAATATGTTCATGTTTAGAGAGTCTGAAAAGAGTTTAAAGAAGACTCCAGGGGGTTCCTTTTTCGTATAACCTTTACGAGTGGAAAAATGTGATAAAAGTCTACTCAGTTACATTCTCATGTATTTACAAGCGCGAGAAAGAACAAAGACTAAGCTTGATACTCTTCCCCGAACTTAAAAAGCTAGTGTCTTATCTCCAGAATGATCATCAAAGAATGGAGACATGCCCCCCAAGCTTCAATTCAGTCATCGACTTTGAGGTTGTCACCAATTTATGTACTAGATGGAGAAAAAGGATACAGGTGGATGAAATGAAGGTTCAAAGATGAGACCTAACAAAAAACTCGACTCGACATCTACAAGAGATGGCGAAAGACACAACCTGACAAGAGAGGTGACTATTTCATTTTTTAATGATCTTGACATAGAAAAAGAACTATGCTCAAGGCTCTGGGTTCAATCCCCAGATTTCTATTTCATTTTTTAATGAGCTTGCTACATAGAGGAAAACTATGCTCATGGCCTCTGTTTCATTTTTTAACACACTTGCCACATAGAAGCAAAACTATGCTCGTAGATTTTGTTTCGTTTTTTAATGAGCTTGCCACTGAGAGGAAAAACTATGCTCGTAACCTTTGTTTCATTTTTTAATGAGCATGCCACAAAGAAGAGAAGCTATGCTCATAACTTTTGTTTCATTTTTTAACGAGCTTTCCACAAAGAAGAGAAACTATGCTCATGACTTCTATTTCATTTTTAACTATCTTTCTATAGAGAGGATAAACTATGCTCGTGGACTCTTCTTGATCATGGCTTCTAAGAGGATAATGCTCTGGAAGGACAAGATGTAAAGGGACAAAACTTGATCATGAATTCCAAGAGATCTTCACTGGATGGAAGAAGAATGCTCTAGAAGGAACACATGTTGAGGTTCGTGATAGGGTAAGGAGATAAGGTTCCAAAATCCCTACTGAAGAGATCACCATGCCAACTACTAGATCCAAGTCATCTTCATCGAAAGTTGAAGGCATGGGAGGCAATGCCACATAATTGACCTGTGGTGGGGGTGATACCAACTACTGATAAGACCTATTTAGGGAGGTAATTGTGTTGATGGTCAAGTCAGGGACAACAAATGAAAGTTGATCAATAGTCACCATTCTTCCATCATGCGGGAAAGATATCACACGAAAAAGAGTGGACAAATTCGCTTTCATGGAATAGACATAATCTCTCCCAAGGAGTAAATTGAAATTTAAGGGGTCCTGGACTACCATAACATCAATAAAGACACTTTTCCCTCCCAAAGTTACGAGAAACTGAGGAAGGATCCCTAAAGGGTGACTAGTTCTTCTATTAAAGGAGAACATAGTCTAGGTAATCGGTACAAGCTGAGGATAACCCAAAGCTTACCAAGAAATAGAGGAAAAAATACTAACAGACAAACCTTCGTCTATTAACATCTGAGGAACGTCCTGACCACAAAATTTTACTGTAATCTTCAAAGGTATGTGAGAGGGAAGATGAGGTCTAGTTAGCACACCCTAATAAAAAAGGATGGCCTCATTACATGGAGCAGTTTTCATAGGAAAAGGAGGAATGCCCTCGGGCACGATAGATCCTATATCAACGAGAAAAATGTGGGTAGTATTGGGTTTACTCTCTAGAGGGAGGTTAGGATAAACCGATGGTGGAACTAGATCGACCACTTTGGCATTCTTTAGAGGAGGATTTGGATTGATCAATGATGTAACCGGAGAAACCACTTTGGCACTCCTCAAGGGAGGAGTGGGATTGACCGATGGTGGAGTCAGATTGACCACTTTGACACTCTTCGGAGGAAGGGGGGGACAAACCAATGATGGGATGTGATCAATCACTTGGGTTTCATCTTCCAAATGGAAAGTGGGGCTGATCGATGACGAAAGTGGATCAACTACTTTGGTGAGTGGTTCAATCGAGGATGAAACTAGATTGACCACCTGATCAACCGGATTGACCAGGGATGGAACTGGATTGACTAGTCCATCAACTAATGACGGGTTGGGAGAAATCTTACAATAACCTTTTGGAATTTGAAGTTTTTCCAAAAGAGAAGAAGCCTTGTCCATACGAGGACAAAGGTGAGAGTAATGATCACCTTTGCATAACATACAAGGGAATTTGACAGTTGTCTTCTTCTTACCAACCTTAACGTCACTAGGTGACGGGGTATCATCGACATTACCAGTAGGGGCCGATGATGTGGAGGACCATACTTCTAAGACCTTGGGAATACCAGGGCAATCCCTCAGAAAATGGTAACCCTTAGAAAGATTGCAAGGGAATTTGGGTTTCAGATTCTTTGTTTTAACCTTATCTACCTTATCAACACTCCAAGTACTGTTAACAATAGCTGGTTTCCTAGATCCAACATTTGATGTAGTTGGAGGCTTGGTCTGTTTCTGGTTCTTTTTCTTCTTCTTCTCTTTCCATTTCTTCTTCTTCTTATCAATCTGGCTACTCGCTTGAGAGCTTTTACTAGGTGAAGAAGAAGAAATGGAAGGAGACCTGACGGGCGAAGAAGGAAAAAAGTTGACTTGAGGTTGATGTGTGGGCGATGTGCTTACATATTAAGCACCTGCATTCGAGATGATCGGAGTGGAAAACAACCATACCAGTAACCCAATTGTGAGACCTGGAAGGATCAAAGTAGCAATGTAAGGAGGACCAACATGTCCGTAAGAAGGAAAAACAAAGGGTTCCCCTAGTAAAGGGGTTCCTTCATTGGTCATTTTGGGAACTCACACCATAAAAATGAAGATCCAACCTAGATTTTGCTAAGGAGAACAAACAACACACACTAAAAATCTGGTAAGAAAGCAAGCAAACAAAATTTTCTCACAGTGAGCACACTAGTTGGTGATGAAATCCAACATCGTGGGAACAAAGTAAGAAGGGTATGAGATAGAGTGGGTGGAAAAGTTACATTGACGACTTGCTTAATGAACTTACACCCTCGTGCAAGCTCCCACACATAATCATGGGTATACCCTCCAAGGAGCCCAAGTGAGTCTGGCCAACGTCAATTCCAGGTACTGTGCAGACTTTCCCCTCCACAATCACCTTATGTAAAGACCCTAAAGAGATAGGCCACTAAGGTTACCAGCTACAACAGTGATGTCTGGGGAAACAATCGACAGTCTGATCCACACGCAAGTGTAGGGTATCTAGCCCAAAATCAACTTGAAAGGATTCCACTAATCATTGTGGGTATACCTTCAAGAGAGCCCCATAATACGTGCAATATCTACACCAAGACCAACAAAGCAGGGTGAGAAACTATGCCATTCTTAATGTGACCTCATGATTGACCCTTGTGTGAGAAGGGCTTCCTTGGACAAAATGTAGTAATTGGTTTTCACCGCTCCCTAACAAAAGATTCGATGTTTGTTTGCAACTTTGTAAATTGATCCTTCACACCTATTCCAAATCCCTACAACTAATCTAATGTAGGTTTTCTACCAGAAAATGTAAAAATGTCTAATCAATTTTAGTTTAGCACTTGATTTTTAAGGTTGTTAATCAAAAGGAAAGTGGCATGGACAATATGGTGTTTTGACCAACTCAAAAGTTATGAAAAGAGATGAATATGCAATATTTTCATTTCGATGAAATTTATGCGATGAGAAGGATAAAAAATTCATCATTCTAGATGCACAATGTCCCAACATGTCAAAAAACATGCAATTTTGCTACTTCAAATGGAAGCTAGTTTCATGACCCAAAAGAAAGAATGCATTCAAAATAATGAGAACTTAAAGAAAACAAGTATAATATTGTTCTAAAAAGAACTCATTCAATGATCCTAAAATCAACAAGCATCGAAGGAGTACAATGAAATGTAGAGAATAATCTAAGAAACGATGGGAAGAAAGAGAAAACACTCAAAACTGTCTCAACCAAAACACAGTTAGAAAAGGCAATTTTTTGTTTCTAAAAGAGGCTTCAATATCTAATCAATACAAAAGAGAGTGACAAGCATAAAAAAATATCAATAACCAATCCAAATAACTTCACAAACCATCCAAAAAGAATGGGTAAAGACTTCCACAAAACACGCTGAAAACATCTGAGCAGAAAAGGGCAAAAAACCTCCAAAACAGAGACTAGCGCTCCTTGTCTCAAGGGTACAAAGCATTAAAAATATCCCTAAATAACTATAGGGGAGCACTGATAATAGATCAACGCTTTGATATGGCCTATAGGGGGGCATTGGTCCTCCTAGAAGCTTAGAAAAAAAACCAAAAAATTGCAAAACATTCACCCAAAATGCATAAAAAATGGTGAAAATGCAAGTGAAGGTAGGAGAAGGATAATGGATCATAAAGACACAAAAAAAGTTTTCTTAAAGGTGGTAAAAGGTTAGGGACAAACCAAGGAAATATAATAGGATTCCTTCCCCAGTGGAGTCACCAATTTCTGTTACAGGTGAATCCTCCTATGGATAAGCAGATTCCCTCTTGGTCTCTAGAATCCTAAGTAAAAGAAAGAAAAGTACTTAACATGGACATTGACATCCTTTTAGATCTAATTAAACTAATGAATTAAGAGGAAGAAGAAAATTTTACCTTTTTAAATGGCATTTTTCCTCGCAAAATCCAAGTTGATTTTCAATCCCAAGCTGCTCGATAGGTCCTGTAGCACAAACAAAGATACAAAAAGATTCTTATTCTAACAAGATTAGCTCAAATATAGATCTATCTATTGAATACTATTTCATGTGGAGAAAACATAAACTTGAAAGAAACAGGACAAGAATGTATGTATATTAATGAGAAAAAATGAAGAGTACTTACAGACCAAACTTGATGAAGGTGCAACATCTTCTTCTAGTTCCCTTTGTCCAACCCCTTTGCTCAAGTAATATAGAATGATTATGCTTCAATGGTGCCTCACTTATGAGATCATAAGTTTGGTATAATTCTCAATATCCATATCCTCCTCTTCCATGGAAAGCCCTCATTATATAGGATTTGGAGGCTTAACCACCATGGAGAGAATCTCTCATCAAATCCACTAAAAAAGGGATCTCTAAGATATTTAGGGAGAAAATATCTCTTAAGGATTTTGGGGAGGAAATGTCTCTCAAGAATTTTGAGGAAATATTTCAACCATCCATGAGATCCTCCACCTTCCCAAAAAAATAGGAAACCAAATGTGAGGTGGATTCTCACACTTAATTACTTTATTTTTCATGAATATTAATAATAATTCATGTGCACTTGGTTCTCACACTTAATCAATTTATTTTCCATGAATATTAATAATAATTCATGTGTACTTGGTCTTTTTGCCTTCATGTAATATATCCTTCCTCCATATTTACTAGGGATTGTGACATAGGTTATTCCATGGTGTCAAGGTGTATGAGGTACTTATATGACACTTTACAACACTTAGGGTGAGGTACCTAGGTGTGCAAATTTCATGTGTAACAACAACAACATCTCAGAAGATGATGAAGAAGTGACCAACTTCGTCAAAAGAATGAACAAGGGAACCAATGGTAGGTATAGAGGTAAGCTTCCTTCAATTTGTTTTAATTGTTATGGTATTGATCATTTTGCTAAGAAATGTGCTCTTAAGAAAAAGAGAAATGATGAAGGTTACTTAAAATGAAAACACACATATAAAGGAAAAATAACTACAAAGAAATATTTCAAGAAAAGATTATGCATCAAAGAAGAAATATCATCATCATATGAAAGTGAAATCAGTGACAGTGAGACAGGAAGAGTTCTATTCATGCCAGTAAAAGATTCTGACAAAGAAGACTCTGAATAAGAATATGAAGAAGTCGAAGAAGGACATGAAGAAGTCAAAGATGAAATTGAAGAGGTGGAATTTGACTATCGAGAAGAATTAATGTGTGCCATAGAAGTTATCAGAAGATAAAACAAGAAAAACAAGAAACTACAAGCAGAACTAGACAAGAAAAAGGACACTCAAAAACTAGAATAAATGATCACAAGGTTGAAGGTTCAAATAGAAGAAGATAAAAGAATTGAAGAAGCAATCAAAGAACAACTAGAAGAAAAGGACAAGATCATTGGAAACTTGGAAGCATAGATGGTCACACTAAGAAAGGATATTCAAAAGAAAAATATGCAGAATAGCTCAAAGTTCTGGATGACATTATCAGCAGTCAAAAATCTCATGTTGACAAGTCTGGACTTGGATACAATTAGACAAAAAATGGATCAAGCTCTGAACCAATAGAGCAAGAAACAAATACAAAAAGCTATGCAGAAACAATCAAAGGGGATAGGAAGATGTACAAGGAAAATTACAGGGACACTCCTCCACCAAGAAGATTTAGATTTCAGAATCAGCAACAAACATATAGGCCTCAAGAAGAAGAAGAAGGATTCATAAGAGCACCTTCTTTCAGAAGATCTTCAACTCCCAGGTATCAAACTATATTTTTTGTTTTATGTTATGCATGTAATAATTTTGGACATAAAGTTGTGAATTACAGATCTAACAACAAGAACAATAACAACTTTGAGAGTCATACACAAAGGGGTTACTCAAGAATACCTAGTGAAACACAAAGAAGAAGTTACAACAAGTTTGAATATTTGAGCACTGAAGTAGAATGTTACAAATGTAACAATTTTGGACACGTGAACAAAAATTGTAGAATAACAGTCCCTCCTAAAGAACCTCAACAGAATAAGAACAGTCACAGACAAGAACCTCAAAAAACAACATGGATAAGAAAGCAAGATCAGTATAGCAATGAAGAATGCGCAGTCACTCTACAAGCTAAGTAGAAGAAACACGGTTGGTATGTTGACTGTGGGTGATCAAAACACATGACAGGTGATGGAGACAAATTTCATACATTGCGAAAGGAAATAATTGGATCAGTCTCCTTCGGAAATGATAATTCATCCAAAATCAATGCATAAGGCACATTCTAAATTGGGAACAAGAATAAAAAGGCACAAAATGTTCTACTAGTAGAAGATATGAAACATAATCTTTTAAGTGTGAGTCAAATGTGTGACCAAGGTCATAAAGCTACTTTCGATTCCAAAAAGTGTGAGATAAGAAGAGAAGGTTCAGGGAAATTGGTCGGTATAGCTGCAAGAACTTCAAACAACATATATGTGTTAAGTGAAATTGGAAATGAAAAGTGTTGTCTAGGAAAGGAAGATGAAAGTTGGATATGGCACAGAATAATGGGTCACATGCATTTTGACAACCTTGTCAATGTCATCAAAAGAGAAACAGTTGGAGAAATTCCCCATATCACAAAAACAACCAACACTTTATGAAAGCATTGTCAACAAGGAAAGAAAACAAAGACCAGGTTCAAATCAAAGGAATATTCAACAACAAGACCACTGAAAATTATGCATACTGATCTAGTTGGACCAACTACAACAAATGGCTTAAAAGGTTAGAGATAATTTATGTTATTAGCTGATGATTATACAAGAATGACTGGAGTTTTCCTTCTCACAAAAAAGTCAGAAGATTTTGAAAACTTCAAGATCTACAAGGAAATGGTTGAAAATGAGATGGATTCAAGAATCAAATGCTTGAGATATGATAATGGAGGAGATTTCACTTCAAAGGAATTTATGGACTACTGCAGTAGTCATGGAATAAAAAGACAATTCTCTGTTGCTAGGACACCTCAACAAAATGGAGTTGTTGAAAGAAAGAACATGAAAGTACAGGAAATGGCTCAAACAATGCTAATGGATTCCAAATGGAAAGATATATTTTGGACACGGGCAGTGCATACAAAATTTCACATTCAAAATAGAGTAATGCTAAAAAAGAACACTAATAAAATGCCCTACGAGCTATGGAAAGGAATACCAACAAATGTGAAGCACTTCAGAGTTTTTGGAAGAAAATGCTACATCAAAAGAGAATATGGAAGAATGGGAATGTTTGATTCTTGTGTGGACAAAGGATTACTTGTTGGTTACTCAAGTACAAGGAGAGCATACAAGTGTTACAATATAAGATTGAACAAAGTTGTGTAAAACATCAACGTAACAATTGATGAAACAGGTAGACCAGAATTAAAGGAAGAAGAAAACAAATCAATGAAACAAATTTTCRAAGAAGAAGAAATAGAAGATGAAGTAGAAGAGGAAGATGAAGAGAATCCAACAGAAACAGAAGAACAAGTTCAACAATTATCTCCAAAGACACCTAGCAAATGAGTACAGAAGAATTATCCTTCAGATCAGATTATTGGAAACAAAGATGTAGAAGTTGAGATTGGAAGAAAAATATGTTCGCCAAAACAAACACACCTACCACTCTTATCTACAATTCAACCAAACTGTTTTGAAGAAGCCAACAAGGATGAATTTTGGAATAAGGCCATGAATGATTAAATGGATCAAATAGAGAAAATTGACACTTGGGAACTGGTTCCAAGACCAAATAATAAGAATGTGATCGACACAAAATGGGTTTTTAGGAATAAATTAAATGAATATGGACAAGTTACAAGAAAAAAAACTATATTGGTATGTAAAGGCTATGCACAGATTGAAGGAATCGAATTTGAAGAGACATTTTCCCTAGTTTCCAGAATGGAAGAAATCCGGTTGCTTTTAGTCTATGCATGCTCCAAAAATGTTGAAGTATATCATATGGACATAAAATCATCTTTTCTATATGGGGAACTTGAAGAAGAAGTCTACATTGAACAACCAGAAGGATTTCAGTTGTCAAAGAACGCATATTATGTGTGTTAATTAAATAAGGCCTTGTATGGTCTAAAATAGGGTCCTAGAGCATGGTACTCTAGTCTGGATAAGTATCTGCAACAGGCAAGGTTCAGAAAAGGAAGTGCAAATACAAACCTCTACATCAAGGTAAGTGAAGGTAATATTTTATTAATTGAATTTTATGTTGATGATATTATTTTTGGTAGTGATGATGACAGGCTAAGCCAGAAATTTGCAAAAGATATCCAAAATGAATTTGAAATGTCGTTACTTGGAGAACTATCCTTCTTTTTTGGACTTTAGATACATTGAAGCAGCCAAAGAATATTTATTTATCAAACCAAGTGTATCAAAGAAATTTTAAAGATGTTCGGAATGGAAGATTGGAAACCAGTTATCACTCCCATGCAAACCAGTTCCAAGTTGAGGAAATATGACGATTCAAAGTATACATATCGGAGGCAATATAGGTCAATGATTGGCAGCCTACTATATGTGACAACATCCAGAGAATATGTAAGGCAGGCAGTTGTACAGGTGGAAAAATTTCAAGCAACACCAAAGGAGTCACATGTGTTAGCAGTGAAAAGGATTTTCAGATATCTCAAAGGAAAAAAAGAGTTTGGATTATGGTATCCAAAAGGAAAGGATCTATCACTTATTGCCTACAAAGATGCATATTGGGCAGGTTGTATTGAGACCGACGAAGTACTAGTGGATAAGCGTTCTACTTGGGTGAGNCCGACGAAGTACTAGTGGAGAAGCGTTCTACTTGGGTGAGTGTTTAGTATTGTTATCGCACGGTTTGTAGGAAGGGTCTAGGCAGCTTGAGTCAAGGCTTAAAACTGGTGTAACAAGAGCTTCCCCACCCACTGTCACCTCGATGGGGAGCTCTTTCTATTTAGGATGGCTAGTCCAAGGGAGACATCCCTAGGTAATCTGGTTAATGAAAGGGCTAGAGGGGTAATGGCTCAGGATAAGAGTGTCCTTTCACAGATTACTGCCAATCATGAGATAGTCAAAAAGAAGATCTTCCACTGGATGGCACCTATTTGTGAGACAAGACAAATAAACTAGAATATGTGCTGCAGTGGGTTAGTACTTCAAAGCATTAATGACTATCGTCAAATATACATATGAGCAATGATTAGATATAATTATTGACGAAGTCAATGATTATTAAACAAATATAAATAACTTATATCGCTTCTTCAATAAGTACACCGAGAGATAAGAGCATTCAATGTGCAAAATTAGATCTTTATTATATCACAATGCTACAAATATCAAATCTGCTCATAATAGATAATGTTGCTGCGTCACCTATATTATTGCTGCTATGGATGTGACGTCAAGCATTAATAAATAGGTCAAAATGAAGACAAATAGTGAAACGTTTTCTTCAATAAGATTATAGATGCAATTAATAACTCAATGCCTATCAAGATAGATGACAAATGTCACAACGTTGTATGCCAAACAAAAGATCCAAAAGGTGTGACATCACCTATATAATTTATGTTGCAGTTTAGGGTTAGCTAGCCAAGAAGTGGACGTTTTTGATAAATCAACCAATGAAAAGTTATGAAACCTCTACGGCTATGACAAGATGACTAAGCCGCACTTTTCTATCCAAACACAATTTTTAAATCAACAAGACGTCATCTCATTAGGGTTAGTTCAAATTGCTAGGGTTAGATGCTAGGTTAGTTTAGGGTTTCAAATTTGGAAGTTTGAAAGAGAGTTTTTAAGCATAAACAAGCTCAAGAGAGTTTCTAGACTAGTGCCTTGGGTTAATGGAGTCAATTGAAGTGAAACTAATGTCTTGGACAACTTAAACTTAAGGACAAGAGGGTTAGGGTTTGATGGTGTTGCTATGGCAAGGCCACCAAATCCTAAAACCCTAAGAAGGAAAGACTTACTTAGGTGTAGCTAAGGCTAGGCCTAATGCTTCCTCTTCCTTCCTTAAGACTTCTTTGGCAAAATGCCTATCTTATAAACACAAATCTAGGGCTGAAAAGTGTTGCTTAGATACAAGGCTTTTCAAAACCCTAGAAGTAAACCCTAGGTGTAAACTAAATTAGGCCTAGGACACCTTCTTTCTTCAATTTGTGCTTAAAACTAACTCAAGATAAGAGGAAGTTAGTGTAGCTATGGCTAGGCTAAACCTTCTCAAATCAAATGGCTATAAGCTTTACTCATGGGGACATGAAGCCACAACCTACTTATGTGTTGGCTCCCTAGGGTTTCAAGAATTAAGAAAATGACAACAAGATAACAATGAATGCAAGATGTTAAATCAACAACCATTCATTCAAGAAGTTTTGATTAAAAACAACTTACAAGATCATGAAGAAGCATAATCCACAC
>JASDQU010012488.1:3147-98508 GCA_032191745.1 Picea mariana
ATACCAAGGATACATTTTCATTTTGAATCATCTTGTACTTGAACATTTAAGTGGGGTAAAAGGAGGTTGCCCCCTCGAAGAGGCTTATTATCTGAAATTATCTCTTTTTCAAGGCATTGAGTACTTTTCCTGAGGTTTTTCTATGCTATATTGATGTTTGGTTCTTAACACACTGCCATGAAACACATTCAAGATTAGTAATTTTGTGGTATTAAATTAGATAAATACCCAACCACTTACAAAGATATTTAATTTTAATGTGTGGTTTATGTAAATTGCACACTTCTCAACTGCATTATCTTAAAAAAAAAATAGATTTCAACATGGTAATCCTTTTATAGTGTCTTTCATAGATTTTGACAAACAATATTTCAAATACCCCAACTAGGTAAAACTTTGTTCAAGAAATCAATATGAATTGGCTTCACACTAAATATTAAGATAATGGTTCTTTTTGTTGTTCAAGAAATCATTGTGAGTTGGATTTTATGACAATGTTGTTTTTTTAATTTATGTGCAATGTACTTAATTGTTGTAAGACTCTATATCTAAGAAATATCTTGAATCTAATTACATTCAAAATTTATATGCAAAGTACCTAACTTTATTGAGTTTCGTTAAAATAAAATATCAAGTTATTTTTGATTCAGAAAGCTATACACTATCTTGGACAATACATGAACACATTCTAATTCATGAAAACAATTAGTACTTCGAGTTTGACAAAGACCAATCACGAAGCACGATTTTGAAACTATTGGATATATGTGTAACATGATCGCCACACCCTAACAAAAAACCAAAGTAGTTTTCCTATGGTTTCACATTGAAATGTTTGGATTAAAAAAACACATTGCCATAACAAAAATTCAACAGTAGTAACATACAAAAAGAGAAATAGAATGAAAAAAATAGTTCTCTTCGAAAAAAATTAATTTCATCATCTAGAACCTTTTGTCCTTTCTAGGTGGAAGTGTATGGTTTGGCTTGATCATTTGTAGACAGTGGGACTTATTATCGCACAATCTATACTTGCGCAAAATCCAAGGCAAGTGAAAGTGTAACAGGGAGTGACCTATCACTGTCACCTTAATAGGAAACCCCTTTCTATTTAGGAGTATATCAATGTATACCAGGAGAGACGTCCCTAATGACATGCGGTTTTGAGAAGGCAAAGGCCAAAGTATAAGAAAGTTTCCCCCTTCTCGCAGGTCACTCAACGCCAAACGTTTATTTTATGTCTTATAGAGATGAAGAAAATGAATAATATTATGTACCTTCCCAGAACAAGACAACAAAATATTAAATGGGCACTTCCCAAGTACCAAAATGTTATCAATGCTTCATAAGACAATGAACTCTTAAAAAATATATTCGCTGATATAAAATTGCAACAGTACCACAGTTTACAACAAAAATGATAAATTTGTAACAACCACAATAAATATGCTTCAAAATGCTTGAGAAAACACTAGAAAAGGTAGCCTTAACTAGGCAAATTGATATTAGATTGTCACAAGCATATTTAGAAATGTTTAGCTAGCATAACATGTCACTTTTAAGGTCAATTTGATGTTGTTGGATGGTTGTAGCAATCTTTTGCAACAAAATCAAGTGAGTTAGTGAAACATGTTAATCTAATGTTAGTAGGAGTTAGTGTATGCTCCAAATAAGATGGTTTGAAAGTTGTTTGATCAATCAATAACTGGTAGTGAGTTCACTAGTGCCTTCTAGGGTAATAGAGTCAATGATAGAAACAATCATCATACTTAGTCAAAAGGAGATGGAGAATATGAGAGAGGTGTTGGTAACCCAAGGCCTCAAGCATCCAAGTACTAGAGATAATTGCTAGAAAGTAGGGAAACTTAGGCCCTAGCGATTTTTGTTTCGTTAGATAAGAACTTACACCTTTCTCCTAGGGTTTCAAGAAAACAATTTCATAATATTTAATATGAAACAAGTAAATTCACCATAATCATTTGTTTAAAATAAAGAAATACAAATTTTCTACTTACTTCACCAAGAATAATGAGGATTCAACCCTACTTGGAGATCTTCCACCATGAAAATAGCTAAGAAACACCAAAATTTGCCTCCTCCAAAAAGTGTGCCTAAACTTTCGACCAAGAATCCTTGAAAAGGGCATAAATTTCAGACCTCACCAGTTGTGTGATGAGTGATGATGAATAAAATTGAGAGTTTTATCTCTTATTTATACAATACCAATGACCTTTAATTATAATTGAACCCCAATTTCATTTTCAAGGGTGAATTCATTCCCTTCTAGGGTGACGTTAGGTCCCCAAAGAGGAATGTTAGGCCTCAAATGAAAAACGTTTGGCCTCCAAGGGAACTAAATGTTTCCACACATGCCAACTACAACCAAACCGTCCTCATAAATGCAAGTACTGACTCGATGACCTCCAAGGTCAAAATGATGATCTCAGGGGCCCTCAAGGGTCAATGTCCTAGTGGAAATGAAAAACCCCCTTATGTCTAGGTCTACAAGAGTGTCTCTGGTGAAACTTCCTTCTTTATTTCTAGTGCCAACCTATGGTTTCTCCGTCCCCCTAGTGGGGTCACAAAATCTATATGTTGGTCTTTTATCCCTATGGAGGTCCAATCTAATCATTCCCCCATATGTACCTGTCCACCTCGAAAAGTCCTACAACAACAACAAGTACGCCCTCCAGAGGCTCATAAGTCACAGGGATCATAACAATGTCAATCACATCTAATAACCAAATGACCCAAACATGTGCATAAACCCCCTTTTACCCAAATAAATGATCAAAGATGTCATGCAGATTAACAAGTCAGGTTTGGAGAAAGTCTGAAGATGTCCTATTAGAACAATCCTCCTCAAGTTTGGTGTTTTTCGCAAGTGAGAACCAATTTAGTATCATGTAAGTGTGTGGGAGGTGGAATAGGGGAAATGCTTGGGAAGAGGGTGCAGTGATAAGAAGGAAATGCAGGTCTTTCCTGTGGGTGCCTCTGTAGAGGGAAAATTGCACCTTATCATGGATGCCATTTTTCCTAGCTCATTCAATGCCTTTTGTTCTCATGGATTAATGAGAGGGGGGGTGAATCAATAATAAAGAAATTCAATCCTTTTTAACCACAATATGCAAGTGTTATATCAATGTATCATTATCATCCAATAGTTGTAGCATAAATAAACAATGAACAACTTAGAAATCAATTACACACATAGTACACTAGTGTTTTTAAGTGGAAACCAAAAGTGGGAGAAAACCACGTAATGATTTTTCTTATATGTCTTTAAGAATTATATTCATTGGAAGCACCAACTTCCTTTGTTTTCCAACTCCAACTTGAAGGAGGCTCCAACCCCTTAATTTCTCAGGCTGCAACTTGAGGGAAGTTCCAACTCCCCAATTCTCTAGCTACAACCAGAAGGAGGATATGCCCCTCTATGTTCTTTGAGTACAACCAAAAGGTGGCTACAACCACCTGTCCTTTCCCCGTCCAACTGACCTGATGTAGAAGTAGAATGAGGGAACCACTATCACACTATCTGTGTGAGATATACTGTTGTAAACCTATACCAACTAACCTGCATCAAACAACCTATACCAATAACCTGAACCATGCATAAACAATGCATTACTTGAACTTGAACCTGTAATCAACCTGTACCATAAACAAGTGCATCAGCCATGCATTGACCTGTAACAAACAACCTGCAATTAACCAGTACAATAAACAAGTGCATCAACTATGTACCAACCTATACCTCAACATGTACCATGAAAAAGTGCATCAACCATGTACCAAACATGTACAAATAACATGTCACAACAACATGTCCAAACAACCTATCACAACAACCTGTCTCATTAATCTTATCAACCAAATCAGATCTAATCACCAAGACAAATCTCAAATACATGAATCAGCCAAGCATAACACAAAAACTCATAATCATCACCAAGATCAATATGTGCTTCTAATAAAATACCAATACAAGTATTCTACATCATCCATAAACCATGTGCCAACAATAATACTAACAAGTGCCTCAAACAATGTACCAAGGATATACCAATCATGTATCAACTACTCATCAATATGTACCAACATTATCAACTATACACCTCATGTATGTGCCAACTCATCAACTACTTGTCTCAACCATGTACCCAACAATTACCTCAACCAAAATCCCTCATCAATTTCATCATCCAAATCTGATTTGTAACTCTGTAATAACCTAGTGTATAATACCACATACCTATAAACCTTAACTTTAACAACAAGAGACTAGCATTTTCATCAAACTTTACTTTAGTCTCACTTGACTAATTTTGGATTAGTCAACAACCCTAACTTGAAATAATCATAACTATGTACCTGTAATGAATAAAGATCTAAAAATGGTACACAATTGTGACATACCCCAAAAATAAATATTTTTATTTTTATGTGCTAGAAATTTATTTCTGTTTTTGGCAAATTCAGATCTAGAAAATTTTTGCCATTTATGGAAATTCTGAATTTCGAATTTAATAATTGTACTTAATTACTGTGACTATTGGGAAGAGATCTATTTAGACTCAACTAACTATTTGACTATGACACTTGTATCACAACATAATATTTATATTAACTGCAGGAGGACAAATGGAACAGCCATGTTAAAAATCCACCGACCATGACTCCATGAGTGTGGAACAAGTTGGAACTGCCTCTGGGATGATGAATACAAGTGGAAAATCAGGGATTTGGCCACTGGTAGCCCCTAAAAATCAGGCATCAATAAAGCTATGAAAAATCCCCAAAGAAGGGAAACAGACCTGGGAAAAATGAATAAATAGCATATGCGAGGAGGCAGGACCATGCCATGTATGCTGGGAAAAAATTTTGAGCTCTCTTGTTGTTATGAGCATTGTTTAGTAAGTGTGAGGCAAGAGGATAGCTGTTGGAATTGAAGGACATTTCTAAGGAGGAGTTTCCAAGTTTGCCCTCATGGATTCATGGTCAAGCTAGGGGGTGAATCGGGCAAGTAGATCTGGCTGCCCTGTTCTAAGGTTGGGAGGAACCTGGTTGTTCCCTTTGTCTTCCCGTGGATTGGATTTAGATATGTTCATTTTCCCCTCTCTATTATGAATGGTTATGTCTTTTGATTTTATGTATCTATTGAATATGAACTGGAATAAGTTACCTTCTCGGTCTGTATGACCTTTTTGCATCTGGTGTATTGTATCTGATTAAATCAGATTCTGAAACCTAAAATCCTGAAATGTTAGTGCCTTTCTTTTCACAATTCGGGAATCGTGGTATGTTGGGTGTTTGGTTATGAAAACTATGAAACCCTGAACCCCGAAATACCAGAATGCAGGTCTCACCATTTCCTTTCTTGCATTTTGGAAAATTGTGTATGTCAAGGTTTGGACACTGGAACTCACAAAGTTCTGAATCCTGAAATCTCAAAGTGCAGGACCCACCTCCCTTTTTTCTGATTTCGGAGGTTTGTATATGAGGTTTTTTTGGGCACTTGCACTCGTGAAATCATGAACTCCGAATTCCCGAAGAACTAATCACCTTTCGCATTTTCGGGAGTTTTCGTGTGTTGATGATTGACTTTTGTGTTTAGGAAAACCCGAACCCCGAAACCCCGAAGTACTCAGCATCTCGTCGAAATTTTAGGAAATGTTGTGTGTTGATGTCTGGCTCTTGTACTCGCGAAACCCTGAATCCTGAAAACCCGAAATGTTGGCCCACAGTCGNGTGTTTAGGAAAACCCGAACCCCGAAACCCCGAAGTACTCAGCATCTCGTCGAAATTTTAGGAAATGTTGTGTGTTGATGTCTGGCTCTTGTACTCGCGAAACCCTGAATCCTGAAAACCCAAAATGTTGGCCCACAGTCGTTCTGTCTTTCAGATTTTGGCAAACAACAGGGTCCTTCATTTTGTTTGGCACTTATGATCATCGAAACCCGATTGACCTCTATTTTCTTCAAAAAGTTGTAGGAACTTAGAAGAAACTTATTGTTATGGGAACAACTCTATTAATGTAATGAATAGACTGGTATAAGAACGTTGGAGAATCTTCATCCCGGAAAGAGGTATGGGAGTAATAGCCTACAACAAAGAAGGTGCAGAAATCAGGGTGGAAGAGAATATACAACAAAGACCTCCTAGAGATCCAAGACAAAACAATGATGGAAGCTCACCCACAAAGGTGTTGGAAACAATGAGAAACCTTATTCTTGAACTACAGGTTTTCAAGGCCGACAATGAAAAATTTAAAAAAGCACAGCAAGAACAGCAAGAGATAAATGAAGTCCTGTTGTGTAGTATAGTAACCAAGAAAAGTCCAAAAGATGATAACCCTGAGGAAGAGGTCAACAAAATGGCCTCCAAGAACTCTGGTGTGAAAACAGAAAAAGGAGATAGTTCGTTTGAAGGAACACCTTCAGCTGAAGACAAAACCATACCAGACAAAAAAAGGAAAATAAACAAACCACCTTGAAGGAGAATTTAAAAATATTAAACCAACTACTTTTGATGAAGAATTATGGATAGGAGAAGAAGTCGAGGCATGGTTGTTGTACATCAAAAAATACTTCCAACTACAACTATTATAGCAACACGAAGGTCAGAATGGCCATCTACAATCTGAAAGGGAAGGCCAGCATTTGGTGAAATGACCTAAAATTGGCCAAGGGCCTAAAAGATAAATAGTTGGAATGGTATGACTTCAAGAAGTATTTTAAGAAACAATATCTTTCTGAAAGTTATTATGAAAGGAAGATGAAAGAATTTTATGAATTATGAATCAGAAAAATGATGATGGATGACCTTATAAATAATTTTATGGAACTACTAAGGTTCGTACCATACATCTGGGAGGATAAGGTAAAAATTATGTGATCCTTAAGTTGTTTACCACAGTCCTACAGGGACAAAATTGAGTTTGACAACCCCAAATCCTTGAGTGAGGCATTTAGGAAGGCATGAATGTGCTATGACCAGTATAAACAGTGGGTAGAGTTTCCCAAGACTTGGAAGGATAAGAAGCAATATGGAACACACCATCGGAAGAAGGGATACTAGCCATCTCCTTATCAGAATGCAACAAAAAGTTTCCCAAGGAAGGATTTTCACACCAATCACCCGAATACACAAGGTAGTGGTAAACCGGTAAAACTTGGAACGAAGAAGTTTGGAGACAAACCCTGCGATCCATTCAGATTTTGGGAGTGTGGAGAGTCTCATCTAAGGAGGAGTTGTCCACATCTAATTGCAACAAACAACACTACTATCCACAATTTGGAGGAAGCCTCAACGGTGGGAGAGATGGGCAGAAGTCTGCATCAAATAAATGCAGCCATAGATGGTCGACAAGTTGACCACCAGTCCTTAGTGGTAGAGATAGAAGGTAAAATCCATGACACTCAAATTTATGTTTTAATTGACCCTGAAGCTACGCTAAGTTATATTACTCCCGATATAGTAGAGTCGAATAAACTTAAGAAACAAAAGCATGCAAAATCTTGGTTTGTACAACTAGCAACAGGGACTAAAAGAAAAGTAGTTAACTCTATTTCTGATCTTGAGTTCAGCTTAGATGGTCAAAATATAAGGACCAATATGAACATCCTACCACTAGGATCTTATGATATGATTATTGATATGTATTGGTTGGAACAACACAAAGCAGTACTAGACTGTTATACAATAATACTTAGCTATAAAGATAATTTTGGCACTGTCAGAACAACCCAAGGTATACCAAAATCTTTGTTAGTCAGACAAGTTTCAGCGATGCAATTTCAGAAATGTATTAGAAAGGGATGTCAAGTTTACGCCATCCAAGTAATGAACCTTTTAGAAAAAGAATATAAGCCCAAGTTAGAAGACTTTGTTGTCCTACGTGAATTCAGAGACATGTTTGTTGATGAGATACCAGAATCGCCTCCTAGGAGAGAAATGGATTTCTCCATCGACTTACTACCCAGATCATCCCCTATCTCAAAAGTACCCTACCGAATGAGTCTACCTGAACTGATAGAATTAAAAATACAATTACAAAAATTGTTGGATAAAACGTATATCAGACTAAGTGTCTCGCCATGGGGAGCACCAGTCCTCTTTGTGAAAAAGAAAGATGGTACTCTAAGACTATGTATCGATTATAGAAAACTGAACAAAGTGACCATTAAGAACAAATACCCCTTACCCAAGATAAATTATATGTTCGATCAAGTTGGTGGGGCCAATGATCTATTCGATCAAGTTGGTGGGGCAAAGATCTTCTCAAAATTGGATTTACGATCTGGATATCATCAAGTTAGGATAAAAGACTAGGACATAAACAAAACAACTTCTCGAACAAGATACAGACACTATGAGTTTGTACTCATACCTTTCGGAATCACTAATGCACCAGCCACATTTATGTTCTAAATGAACAACATTTTTAGCCTGTACTTAGACAAGTTCGTAATAGTATTTATCGATGATATTCTGGTCTATTCTAAAACCGAGGAGGAACATGATGAACACTTACAAATAGTTCTGCAAACACTAAGGAAACACAAAATATATGCAAAATTCGACAAATGTGATTTTTATCAAAAAGAAATACAATATTTAGGACATGTCATTTCCTCAGAAGGTATTGTCGTAGACCCGTAAAAGATAAAAGCCATTATGGAATGGCCAATGCCTAAGAATTTGGTAGATATCCGGTCATTCATGGGAATCACTGGATATTATCGCAGATTTATAGAAGGGTTCTACAAGATAGCCTACCGTATCACGTCATTACAAAAGAAAGGGACCAAGTTTAACTGGTCGCAAAAGTGTCAAGACAGTTTTAACAAGCTAAAAGAATTATTGACATCGGTGCCCATCTTGAAGGTAGCAGACCCAGATAAATACTTCACAATATGCATTGATGCAAGTAAAGAGGGACTAGGTGGTGTTCTAACTCAGGAAGGGCACGTGATTTGTTATGAACCCCAGAAATTAAAGGAACACGAGGGAAATTATGTCACTCATGACTTAGAATTGGCAGCAGTAATACATGCCTTAAAAATGTGGTGACACTATATAATGGGTAGAAAATTATTACTATTGACGAATAATAGCAAAGTGAAATATCTGTTTAACCAACCAAACCTTAATGCGAGACAAGCAAGGTGGATAGCCTTCTTGAGGGAATTTGACTTCGAGGTCAGACATATCAAGGGTAAGGAAAATAAAGTAGAATATTCTTTAAGCCGCAGAATCCATGGGTTATTTGAGATAAACGTCAGCAGGGTAGAAAGTGATCTAGAACAAAGAATAAGGACGATAGTTATCAGCGATGGAAATTACACTAAGAAATGGCAGAATTTCAAAATAGTATCGCAAACTTAGATAAACCAAATATAAGTATTGACAAGAAGTGGCTATTAAGATTTAAAAATAGACTTTACATACCAAATTCAACAGAGCTAAAATTAACTATTTTAGACGAAGTGCATAAGAAACCATACGCTGGCCATCCATGTTACCAGAAAACAAAAACCCTTAGAAAACTATTTTACTTGCCTAGTATGAAGGGAGAAGTAGTAGAGTACTTGGCTAGGTGCCAAGATTGCCAGCAGTTTAAGGCTGAACACCAACATCCAACCAACCTATTACAGCCATTGCTAGTACCCAAATGGAAATGGGAGACCATATCGCTGGACTTTATAACAGGTTTGCCTAAAACCCAGAAACACAATGATTCAATCATGGTTGTAATCGATAAACTCAATAAGTTTGCACACTTTATGCCTATAAAGTCTACTTTTAAAGCTATTAACATTGCTGAAATATTCATGAAAGAAATTTTTAGACTGCATGGTATTCCTAAAATGATGATTTCAGATAGACACATAAAATTCACATGCGCCTTTTGGAAGGAATTGTTTGTAGGACTAAATACTAATTTAAATTTCAACATGGGTTATCATCCACAAATGGATGGACAGACTCAAAGGACAAACCAAATAATAGAATATATGCTCCACATGTATGTAAGAACAAAATCGAACAAGTGGGAAGACTACCTAAACTTGGTAGAATTTGCATATAACAATGGGTACCAAACTTCGACTAAGTTGATCCCTTTTGAAATACTGTATGGAAAAAAGTGTACAACTCCGATTAGCTGGGATAACCCGGCTGACAAAATCATGGCTGGACCTGAGATGCTCCAAGAAATTGAGAACATGGTAAGAAAGGTACAATAGAACTTGAAAGAAGCACAGGACAGACAAAAGAGCTATGCAAATCAGAAAAGAAGACACGTGAAATTTCAAGCCGGAGACCATGTTTACTTGAAGGTCAAAGCCCAGAAAAGCTCACGAAAGTTAAGGAACTATGCCAAGATAGCACCCAAGTTTTGTGGGCCCTTCAAGATACTAGCTCGAATTGGACCCGTAGCATATCAACTTGCAATTTCATCTAATCTAAGAATTCATAATGTATTCCATGTTTCTTTGTTGAAAAAGTATATTCATGACCCTACTCATATGATTGATTGCAACTTGGTGCAGGTGGAACCCGAAGGCGAGTTCTAGGTGGAACCCCTACGCATTCTGGACTGGAGAGAAATAAAATTTTGAAATAGAGTCGTTGCTCAGGTAAAGGTGCAATGGAAGCACTTTAGTCCTGAGGAGGCCACTTGAGAATTGGAGGAAGATTTATGGAAATCTCATCCAATCCTATTCCAGGAAAGGAATGAACACTGAGGAAAGTGTTTTACTAAATAGGCAAAGGATGTGACATCCCCCCAAAATAAATATTTTTATTTTTGTGTGCTAGAAATTTATTTCCGTTTTTGGCAAACTCGAATCTGGAAATTTTTTGTCATTTATGGAAATTCCGAATTTCAAATTTAATAATTGTATTTAATTACTGTGATTGTTGGGCAGGGATCTGTTTGGACTCAACTAACTATTTTATTATGACACTTGTATCACAACAAAATATTTATATTAACTGCAGGAGGACAAATGGAATAACCATGTTAAAAATCAGCTAACCATGATTCCATGAGTGGGGAACAAGTTGGAACTTCCTCTGGGATAATGATTACAAGTGGAAAATTAGGGATTTGGCCACTGACAGTCCCTGAAAATTAGGGATCAAGAGAGTTGCAAAAAATCCCCAAAGGACGGAAAAAGACCTGGGCAAAATGAATAAATATCATATGCGAGGAGGCAGGACGCTGCCAAGTATGCTAGGAAAATTTTTTGAACTCTCTTGTTGTTATGAGCACTGTTCAGTAAGTGCGAGGCAAGAGGATAACTGTTGGAATTGAAGGACATTGCTGAGGAGGAGTTTCCAAGTTCACCCTCATGGATTCATGGTCAGGCTAGGGGGTGAATCAGGCAAGTAGATCTGGTTGCACTGNGCAAAATGAATAAATATCATATGCGAGGAGGCAGGACGCTGCCAAGTATGCTAGGAAAATTTTTTGAACTCTCTTGTTGTTATGAGCACTGTTCAGTAAGTGCGAGGCAAGAGGATAACTGTTGGAATTGAAGGACATTGTTGAGGAGGAGTTTCCAAGTTCACCCTCATGGATTCATGGTCAGGCTAGGGGGTGAATCAGGCAAGTAGATCTGGTTGCACTGTTCTACGATTGGGTGGAACGTGGTTGTTCCCTTTGTCTTCCTGAGGATTGGATTCATATATGTTAATTTTCCCCTCTCTATTATGAATGGATATGCTTTTGATGTTATGTATCTATTGAATCTGAACAGGAATAAGTTACCTTCTCTGTCTATATGACCTTTTTGCATCTGGTGTGTTGTATCTGATTAAATCGGATCTATAACGAGTTTCTTCCCACTTTTTGTTCGAATGTTTTATCCAATACAATGTATCTAACAATATTCTCTAACAATATGCAATCAATATATTAGATGTGTAAAGAATGACAAAATTTGGGAGTTAAAGAATTTTGGAAACCCCTTTTTTTTCTTTTTTTTTCGGATGCTAAAACAATCTTGAGAATAGATGCCTTTTGAAGGTCCTTGATTTCCTTGTTTATTTTCAAAATGGGCTACCCTGTCCTTAGTCAAGGTCCATGATGAATCTAGATATTTTCCCTTACAGAAAACCTTTATCGTTTTGTATTCTTCTGTCCATGTAAAATTATTAAGTCTTTATACTTTCAGAATTCGGGGATTGTTGTATGTAGTGGTTGGACATTTGAAACCTCAAAATCCCAGAACCCGAAATCCCAAAGTGTTGGTTCCACACCCTTTCACCTTCGAAATTCAGGGATTGTCGTATGTTGTGGTTTGACATTTGAAACCCCGAAACCCCGAAACCCGAAATACCGAAGTGTTGGTTCCACACCCTTTCACCTTCGAAATTCGGGGATTGTCGTATGTTGTGGTTTGACATTTGGAACCCCAGAACCCTGAAACCTAAAATCTCGAAGTGTTTGTCCCACACCCTTTCACCTTTTGGAATTCAGGAATTGTTGTGTGCAGTGGTTCGAGATTTGAAACCCCGAAATTCTGAACCCCGAAATCCTGAAATGTCAGTTCCATGTTCTTTTCTCTTCGCAATTTTTAGAATTGTTTGTGGTTGATGTTTTGGCTTTCAAAGTCGCGGGATTCTGAAACCCAAAATCCTGAAATGTTAGTGCCTTTCTTTCATAATTCGGGAATCATGGTATGTTGGATGTTTGGTTATGAAAACCGTGAAACCCCAAACCCCAAAATCCTAAAATGTGGGTCTCACCTTTTCCTTTCTCACATTTCAGAAAATTTTGTATGTCAAGGTTTGGACACCAGAACTCGCAAAGTTTCGAATCCTAAAATCCTGAAGTGTGGGACCCACCTCCATTTTTTCGCATTTCAGAGGTTTGTGTATGAGGTTGTTTTGGGCACTTACACTCGCGAAATCTCGAACTCCGAATTCCAGAAGAACTAATCACCTTTCACATTTTTCGGAGTTGTCATGTGTTGATGATTGACTTTTGCGTTCATGAAAACCCGAACCCTGAAATCTCGAAGTACTCGACATCTTGTCGAAATTTTGGGAAATGTTGTGTGTTGATGTCTAGCTCTTGTACTCGTGAAATCCCAAATCCTGAAAACCATAAATGCTAACCCATAGTCATTCTTTATTTCAGATTTTGGCAAACAACAGGGTCCTTCATTTTGTTCAGCACTTATGATCATCGAAACCCGATTGACCTCTGTTTTCTTCACAAAGTTGTAGGAACTTAGAAGAAAATTATTGTTATGGGAACAACTCTATTAATGTAATGAATAGACTGGTATAAGAACGTTGGAGAATCTTCATCTCGGAAAGAGGTATGCGAGTAATATATTGTATTACAAGTCAATTGTATTGCAAACATAGGGTAATATTTTTATGTAGGGTTTTGGTCATAAAAACCCCAAAGTTGCTTGTATTGTTAAGACTGTGGTAGTGTTATAGGTAATAGCAAATAAGAGAGGAATTATAAATTTCAGGATCTTAATTAAACATTGAAGTGATGAGTAGATACTCATCATATCGTCGATTAGAAAACTTAAGTTAAATTGTAAGGACATTCGATGATAGTAAGGACTCTAACAAACCTTCAGAATCAAGTCTTCTAACAGAAAGCTTACTTGCTTGAGAGCTTGAAACTTTTCAAGGATAAATGTAAAAAAAAAAAAAAATATATATATGATGATTTTAGAGGTACATTACAACAATGTTCTTCAATGTCTTTTGTGCAATTCCTTCAAAATTCACTACTTGGAACCTCTAAGAAAAGGCGTTATAGAAAAAATGGCATACCTTGTTGAATTTTGGATTATTCTAGAGATCGAACGTGTAGAGAGTTCCCTACATGGAATATTTGTTGTATGGATATGAAACTTGTACACATAATACTAAGGATTGTACTCTAACCAATACATTTGGTCTTACTGAATTTGAATTTATTATGAATAATTTATGACGTTTTTACCCGAAACACTTGTTTTAGACTAGTTTCAGGACTAGCCACAAACCCTATTTTCCACGACATGTAACTTGAAAAATAAAAGGAGCCAAAAGGTAAAATTTGCATCACAAATACCTGGATATGATTCCCAAATGGAATCCATGTTTCACGGTTTGAATCTTTCTATAAAAAAAAATATTGTTAAAATGGTGAGATGACCTATAAATAACATACCTTAGAAAGCATCATCAAAAGAATTTATCCTCCCATGAATTTTGGCCTTCTTTACTTCACCTTCCCTCTGAAACTAGGCCTAGATATCCTTAGGTTACCTCAATCAACTGTAGATATTAAATTTCTCGAGTGTGATTAAAATTAGAGAGCATTGCCTCTTATTTATACTTTCATGTATCTTCCTCAATGGTTTACCTTTTAACCATTTAAACCCACTTTCCTTATTTTATGGTTAAGCCACTTGTAACCACTTGTCAACTTAGTAGTATCTCAATTAACTTTATTATTTAAATAATTTATTTTGTTTTCACTTTGAATTATAGTACACTCATCCCTTCACTTTATCAATTATCTTCTAAACTCTCTTAAACCACTTTGACTACTTTGACCTTTTGGGGCTTCTAGATGACTCATGAGGGTTCTCCAACTTCACATGGCCATAACTCTATAACCGTGAGGAGTTATGTGATGTTCCACATACCACTGGAAATGGCATGACATGTAATATCCATATAGAATATTATTACAAGCAAATGCATCTAATCTCATGCCAGTATCCATCAAAAAAACTTGGGTCCATTACCCAAACCTTTCTCCAACTTCACCTGGCCATAACTCTCTAACCATAAGGAGTTATGTGACATTCCACATACCACTAAAAATGTCATGACATTTACTATACATATGGAATAGTCTTACCTTCAAATATATCAAAACTTATACCATTATCCATCAAATAAACTTGGTTCCATTACCCAAACCATTGTTTTACCAAAATTCACTACCAGACTTTCTTCAAGCATTGACATCAATGACAACCAACCCAATTAATAAAAAAATTCCCCATTTGGAATTGATGGCAACACTGTGATGCAATATTGGAGTCATGTCACTCATGCTCCCCCTTTACCTTTACCTTTTCATTTACCTTTGCATCTGATAATTATCTCCCCCTTTTTCATCAATGGAAAAGGTATCTTTCCATCCAGGGCTGCTCCCCCAAACTGAACTGTTTTTGTGTAGGGACCAAAAACCAACAAGCCTAGTAAAATCCTTACAACTACACATAAAATTTCTAACATAGAATTTCAATTTCAACATAGAATTTCTCTGTGCGTAAATAATTCATTAGCTTCAAATAAGCATATAATATTTTAGCAGAATTTGACATTTAACTACAACATGAAAATAACTTAGCAATTTAATAAATAAATTACCTGATTCTAATGCTAATTTCTACCGATATGGTTGTCCCTTCCCTACTGCCTTGCCTTGCCTTGCTGCTGCCTGATGCACTGACCAACTCTGCCCAAACCGACTAACCTCCCAGCCAGCTAGGAGCAGCCTGTCCAGCTCTCTGGCTCCAAGAAACCGAAAGGAATCCTAGCCCCCGTTCCCCAAAACCCCAGCAACCTGATGCCCCCTGCAATGATTCTCAAAGACTACAAAACCCAACAACATAACCAAAAAATCCACAAAAAATAGAACTCCCCCATCTCCTCTCCAAAATGGTTCCCTTCCCAAGATGATGGTCCCACCATAAGAGTCCTCCCCGTCATATCCCCCCTTCATCGACTCTCTTCCTCCTCATTAATTTCCTTATCCCTCCTTTATTACCTTGTCCCCCTTTCTTTAATATCTTATCCCCTTCTTTAATGTGTTATCCCCTTCATTAATATCTTATCCCCTCCCGCATACGTAAAGCAATTAATTAAATAAATTAAAATTATCAATCCTCTTAAATTTATTACCCATGTCATTGAATGTGATATGTAATCAATTAATTAATTAATTAATTAATTAATTAATCAAAAGTTACAAACAATTAATTAATAAATAAATATTTAATTAATATCATTAATGTTAATCATTGTTTAATTAAAACCATATTAGAACAATTATTTATCTAATTAATTGTTACTTAATAATCCCTAAGCATATATTCAACTAGGGTTGTTACATACACCCACCCTTCAGAAAAATTCATCCTGAAGTTAAGGTATCTCATGGTACAATGAAAAGAAACATGGTTCACACATTCATAACAAATAATCGACACTATGAGTAAGTAAGCCTAGAAAACTCATACATACTAGTGTACTTGTACAAAAAATGCATGTGTAGCTAGTACATACAAGTCTCATGGATGTACTAATAATCAATAACTATCATCCTTTAGTAATTTAGGTATGCATCCAATCCAATCAACAAGACTAGTCTTTTATAACACACAATAAACCAATTAAATGTTTGAGAAATCCTTTAATTACAATTATCCGGTTCAACAATTTTATTTAGATAACTGTGGTTTAGTTACGAAATTATGAATACTCATATATACACATTTTCTTTTTAGAAGGGAAAACATTAAATTCCACCATAAGACAAATCTCCATACTTACTCAACTATTTCTACTCATCCTTCCTCCCTAACTTACTTCCATCTCCATTCATATCCTTCCTCTGTTGGACTATCTTGGAGTGTCAACTATATTGACCTAAATCCAAACAAAACCCGTAATCGGAAGTGTCACTATCTCGACCAAGCTTCCCTAGCAGGCAACTGACGGTCATCATCACATGTCTTGGGGAGCATGAGCTAACACCATCCTCCCATGACTTCAGGTTTTGGAGGATACACGATGGGAAATGCCTCCACCCCTTTTAATCATAACTAGGGTCCACACCCTACAATGGAATATACAGTGGCACTGTGTTGCTGGGATTTTTTTCATCGTTTATTCGGTTTTGGGCAGTCTCATCACCTGAAATCCTGCAGTGGTCCACATATCATAGCAATGCATCCAAACCAATATAATTTCACATACAAATATTTGTTCCATAATGTTTCTCGGCTAGTGTTCATGATATCCACTTTCATCATCATTATTCCCTAGCTATTTCATAGCCCATAACCTATAGATTAGTCTGTAACACAAACTCATACATTTCTACACATTATCATCAAGTAATTGCATGTAATCATCATTTCAATTCGGTATACGTGTACCAACAACTTAACATAAAAAATTTCAAGTTAGAAATAGATCTCATAATATCCCATAATTCAATTTCGACACCCCTTCATAAGACTATCATTTACCAAAATAGATTGCATCATAACCAACATCATTCTAATAACATTTAAACATTCATAAAATTCACATTCTCACAATATGTAGCATCATATATATCATCATCAATAACATTTCAACATTTGTAAAATTTACATTCACATAGTAGATCGCATTACATACATCATCATAAATAACATTTAAACATTCATAAAACTTACATTCACATAGCAAATCGCATTATCTACATCATCATCAATAACATTTAAACATTCATAAAAGTTCATACATTTTAAAGTTTAAGTGTGAATAGAAAATAAAGTATATAGGCCTTAGGTAATCATGTCTGTCTAAGTCAAAAGGTGTTGTTACATACACCCAACCTTCGAGAAAGATATTCATGAGGTGGTCAAAAAAAGTGAGGGATAGTCTCGTCATAGTGTCTCAGCGTCTTCCCAAGTAGCAGATCCTGGACTATACTTGTCCCACTAGACCTTAACTTGGTCTACCAGACGGTTCCTGAGCTGTCAAACTCTATGGTCCAATATGCGTAATGGTTCTACTGTGAGAGTTCCCACGTCTGATACCTGCAATTCCTTCCAATTTAGTTTATGTGATTCATCAGCAACATAATGACGTAAAACAAATACATGAAAAAAATTATGAGTTTTATGCAAGTGGCATGGCAGTACAAGACGATAGGCAATGGTTCCAATTTTCTCTTGGATTCTGAATGGTCCTATAAACTAAAATGACAACTTTGTCCCCTTCTTGAACCATATGGTACTCTTATTAGGCCTGATATGAATGAAAACCTAGTCTCCCACTTCATAACTCTGGTCGGTCCTATGTGCATCCACATAAATTTTCTGCCTATTCTGTGCTTCCTTTAGTCTCTGCCTAATCGAAATCACATGTTCCTCCATCTCTTGAATCAATTCTGGCCCAACTGTTACTTGGTATTCTAGTCTATCCCAACTCAATGGTGTTCTGCATGGCCTTCCATACAGAGCTTTGTATGGTGACATTTATATGGAGCTATGAAAACTATTATTGTAGAAAATCTCTACCAAAGGTAGGTACTTCTCCCACTAGGTTTGATTATCCATGACATACATCTTGAGCATGTCTTCCATGACTTGATTTACTCTCTCGGTTTGCCCATCTGTTTCACGGTGATAAGTTGTGCTTAAGTTCAACTAAGTCCCCAATGCTGACTGCAAAATTGTCCAAAACCTAGAAGTGAATCTGGAGTCCCTATCTAAAATGATCTTCTTAGGTATCTCATGCAAATGGATAACCCCGCTTACAAACACACGTGCCACATAAGTTACATCGTAAGTGTCTCTAACTAGAATAAAATGAGCCCTCTTGGTTAACTTATCTACTATCACAAGAATTGCATTGTGTCTATGAGATGTGAGTGGTAACCCCACAACAAAATCCATAGAGATGACTTCCCATTTGGATATAGGAACATCATGTGGCTGTAGGAGGCCTGCTGGGTGATGGTGGTTGGCTTTCACTTGTTGACACTCTAGGCATTTGGCGACAAAATGGACTACATCTTGCTTCATGCGCACGCTAAAGAAGAGCTTCCTCATGTCTGCATATATCTTCTTCACACCCAGATAGACACAATAAAGTGCTCTATGGGCTTCCTTTAGGATGATGCTTTGAATATTCCCATTTTCATGGATGTACAGCCTTCCCTGATATCTTAACAGTTCGTCTACTTCTAGACTATATCCTTCATACTTGGGATCTAACTGCCTCCCACTCTGGAGGTTTGAAGTAACCTCTAAATACCAACTGTCTCCTTGGATTTTGTGTCAACACATGTTCCCTCAGATTGACTTTTAAGGGTATCAAGGAGAAAACACGTGGTATCCTGCTCAAGGCATCTGTGACCACATTTTTCTTCCCCTTGATGTACGAAATACCAAAATCGTACTGACTCATAAACTCACTCCATCACCTTTGCCTGGCATTCATATCTCTTTGAGTGAAGATATGTTTAAAACTTTGATGGTCTATTTTAAGCTCAAAGTTTCACCCCACAAGATAGTGCCTCCAAACTTTCAAAGCTAGCATTAGAGATGCTAACTCTAAATCATGAGTCACGTATAGCTCTTCGTGTTTCTCCAAATTCCTTGACGCATAAGCTATTAGTCCTCCGTCCTACATTAGCACGGCCCCCAACCCTTGCTTTGAGGCATTTGTGCAGAATGTGAAGTCCTTTTCCATATCTGACACTCGTAGAATTGGCACACTAGTTAGTAACATCTTAAGCTCAATGATTGCACTATCACACTCTTCTATCCATTCATACTTGACCCCCTTATGCTGCAAGGTGGTGATGGGTTTAACAATTTTGGAGAATGCCTCCACAAATCTTTGATAATAACCTACTATCCCCATGAAGCTTTTAACCTCATGGGAATTTTTCGGCACTAGCCACTCCATAATGGCCTTTACCTTTTCTGGGTCTATAGAGATTCCTTCACCTGAAATGATATAACCTAAATAGTGGATTTCTTCCTAAAAGAAGGAACACTTCAACAACTTCCCATACAATTTGTTCACTCTATGGTAGGACAACACCACTTGTAAGTGTTCCTCATGTTCTCTTTCATTCTTGGAATAGATGAGGATGTCACCTATAAATACTTGTACAAAAAGATCTAAGTACTTCCTGAATACGTCGTTCATGAGGCGCATGAATACTATTGGCACATTGGTCAATCCAAAAGGTACTACGACAAACTCGTAATGTCCAAATTGAGTTCAAAAGGTAGTTTTTGGGATATCTCCTTCCTTAATCCTTAACTGATGATACCTGAATCGCAAATCGATCTTTGAGAATACCGCTGCTCCTTTCATCTGATTGAAGAGGTCATCTATTCATGGCATCACATACTTATTTTTCACTGTATCATGGTTCAAGTCCCTGTAGTCTATACACAGTTATAAGGATCCATCCTTCTTCTTTACAAAAATTACTGGTGCGTCCCAAGGTGAGACACTCAGCCTTACTAACCCTAAGTTTAGTAACTCTTTCAATTGCATTTGCAACTCACAAAGTTCTGGCACTGTCATTCGATACAAAATTTTGGAAATTGGTTCTGCACCAGGTTTTAGTTCGATACTAAAATCAAGCTCCCTGTTAGGAGGTAAACCTGGTAACTCATTCAGAAAAACATCTTTAAACTCTGAAAATACTGGGTACTGATCTAAGGAGGGTCCTTTCTTTTCATTCACTGCTTCATCGACATAAACTCAACACCCTTGCTTCAAGCATTGGTTAACCTTTTGCTAAAAGCAATCTAATTAGTCACTTTAACTAGTTTTAAATTCAAGCATGAATTATAAATTCTAAATATAATTAAACATAATTTTAATTATAGTCTGGACCCAACCCTTTTCCCTCAATTTAACCATGCTTAGTCATTACTTCAAAGAATGGTGACTAATACCGTGCCCCTTACGATTACAGTGGACGAGATGAATTACTTTGAGGATAATGAGTGGGATTGGAGGTTTAATGTTCCCTTACAAAAACTAGTAGATTTTTCGAAATCGATTACATTAACTTGGAAACTTATAATAAAGGATAATGTCTTCATTTATCTATGAGAAAAATGATTTTTTAGACTCAATTTTTTTTTATTTAGTAGAGGATATAAGCTTAATTCTTAATTCATAGCCTTCATTTTTGGGAAAAACCATTATTACCCATTGAGTAACTGACCTCAACTTTTTATCTTGTAATAGACCCACTCTTCACAACTGTAGTTTGGATAAGGATTCCAAAATCTTGTTATAATTATGTAAATTTGGTTCATTATGGGGATCGGAAACAGTGAAATAAATTCCAAGTTCAATACATAGAAACAAAATGATGAGATATAACTATCTAGGTTTGACTGGATATGAGTACTTTAAAATCCATAACCAGCTTAAAATCCATAAAATAGAGGAAAAATTTAAAGACGGTGGGTGTGATTCTTATCCTAAAATGTGTGTGTGAACTTCCCACGTATGCACTTCACTTTTCCGGAAGGAAATGGGACCCGCACTTTTACAAAAGGATGCATGGGACAAAGTTTCATTTAAATCTACGAGAAACGTTTTTCAACTTATATGTTCTAGATCCATTTTTTATACTAAGATTTTATTAAAAGATTCTAGTGCATTCTATAGTTAATTTAATGCAATTATCGAGGGGTCTTTCTCTTAACAACCATTTCGATATTAATATTATCTTAAAAGACTACAACGCACACTAAATTGAATTTAAGGCTACTCCTGAGTCCTGAGGTGTGTACTTTTTTTTTAAGGTAAATTAATAATTTAATTATAAAAATATAAAAATAAAAGCAACTTGATTGGAATAAAGAATCATCAAATTAAATAGACAGATTTGAAATGCACCCTTATGTAACAAAGTTAATCAAACATCTTTTTCTTCCATTATAATAATTGAAATTTATACTTTATTTATCAATGTTGCAAACAGAAAAATAACAGCGAGATTCCCTGCCAAATAGTCCATAAGTAACCAAAAGATGCATCACAAGCGATCAACTAAATTATATCATTTATGTCGGGCAACATGTTATCAGGTCAGTACACCACTTAAAATCGTGTACGGTGATGCCATCCATCTGAATCCCGATCACTACTCTCCATATATTCCAGAAGTTTACACCATTGGATAAGTGAACTGGACCAGATTGTTAATAGGTCATACACTACAAGCCGATGATAACCAAAGACCGACCCCTCCATCTTGCTCATGGGTTTAAGGAAAAATATCTTATCTCAATCGTTTACTGGAGTTTGCGTTCCGAAAATCCTTCTAAAATAAAAAATTGGACAGTATTGGCTAGAAGAAGATGATTTAGCAATATTTAATTATGTGGACATGGTCGATGGGACGGGTCATGCCAACCGTCTCCAAAACCCTATACTATTTCATTCTTACCTGAATTTAAAATTAAACCTTAACTTAAATTAAAACATTAAAAATTTAACTAAAATAAATAAATAAAAGAAAATGAATAATAAAAATAAATAAATAAATAAAAATAAAAACTAAATAAGAATAATAAAATAAATAAATAAATTTAACGTGGGCAGTGGGTTCTCACATGAGGCCCATGTTCCCCCTCCCTCACCATGCTCATACCCATCCCTGCATGCCTTTCTTACCAAATAAACCATCCTCAACCCTAACGCTCCCTCACTGTCACCTATCTCACTATCCAAATGTGCCCTGGGCTTCTCCCTCTCTGCTACTATGGCAGAGCTATGGCAATGGACGCAAGCTCCCCCCTGTAGCAACACATTGAGCATAGTGGCACCCCCTCATGGGATCGTCCTCCATGTGACTTGGTTTGGCGTTTGGCGCTTGGTCTCTCGGGTGGAGTTGCAAGACTCTTCCTCGGTAGCTTGGATTTCTTTTTCGGCATATCAGAGTAGATTTTGGTACCCTGTGTTGTGTATATTCTACAATGAGGTGTGTTTTCGCAGAATTGTGTTGTGTGTGTGTTGCAGGTTCTTGGCTTTGGTGATTTGTGTTGTGTTGGGTTGTGTGGCTTGTCGGGTCATAATGCAATCAGTCCAGGGCAGGGTCTTGTTTTTGCTAGTTTACTTTCACATCACAATCAACAGGCATTGTTAAAGGATATTCAATTGTAACACAATCTAGGAGAAACAACCTCTTGTAATGCATCAGGCAACACATTTTTGAAAGATGAAAGAAGAAACTCACATCTCTAGTTTGTTTACTAGTAATTTTGCAACTATATTGCATTGTTCCCTCCTTTTTAATTGTAACAAGGATAGACGTGACATTTTTACATTGGCATGAACTGTTTGTTTCCTGATAAGCAATTGTTGTTTATGAGACTTAGTCAGCTAGTATTGCTGCACTATTTAACATAGCCTTCAAAAACTTTCTGCTAGTCCTATTCACTCTACATAGTACAGATACACCTACTATGTTAGTAGCTAGTAAGGAATAGTATAGAAATATTGAGAAGGAAAATAGACCAGTAAACTAATTTCTGGTCACATTGAAATTTCAGGTACCTAGTCCTTTAGAAACCTCCAACCAGCTATACCTTCTCTTGGTGAAAAGTGTGTTGTTGTTTTTATATATTTTCTAAAGTGACTACTTTTACCTTTTTCATTACAATTGTAATAGGAAAAATTACAATCTAAGATAAACACCTCTTATTTGTTCTAGGTACAAAAATATCTTGTAAAATTTTTTTACCAACCTTTAAATTGCCTTGAATAAAGTGGTCCCTAAGACTGTTGATGTTAAATATTCCTCTTATTCATACTCTCTTTTGGCTTAATGCTTGTTGTATATGGCTGATGCCAACCTGCTATTTAGAAGAATGGTTAAATCTCTTAGCAAATTTTCCTCAATAGTTGTTCTACAGGAACCATGGATTACAATAGCCTTTGATTTATCCTACATGCCACATTGTCCTCCATATATAAATCTTAAAGTTCAAATGCTAAAATACAAAAATCAACAACCAAAGAGGCAAGAGAATTTGTGATTCAGATATGGAAAGATGGACTCAATATGCCCATTAATGAAATACATCCAACACACTTTATTAGCGGCAATGATTATTGACTCTGCACAGAGGGTGTTTATAAATTTTTGGTGGAATGTTATAGACTTCTCTCTCTGATAATGTACTTTTCAAAATTGCTCAACCAGAAGGTTAAAACATTAAGGATTTGTGGGTGTTTATTCCCTTAAACTCATATTTATTTAATATTTCATTGTGCGTGTCAGGCAGTAATTGTGTAAATTTGGGAAACAGTAAAATCTTCGGTGTGGCCTTTAACTATTCAATCTAGCGTTTTGTGTCCTAGATTGTGTTAGTCAGTATTTTTTTTTTTTAATATTTTTTTTTTTCTTGTCAAGAGTTAGTATGCATCCCTTGAAATCTTGAATTACAGATAAACAAGATTTATTTATTAAGTTAATTCCTTTCTTCCCTAAATTATTCTTAATATTATAAAGAATGCTGCAAATTCCTCAACATTTCATGTCAATCGACAAGACTGTAGGGGAAAAAATTGTATAAATAGTCACCACCACCGTATACACCTTTACATTTGTTACTAGTAGAGATAGAAGTACAATGGACATACTCGTATATTCTTCGTCTTTTCCATGAAACCCTAGGCAGTCATATTTATCCTTTTTCAGATGATTCATTCCATTGTTTTGAACGTTTAGGGTAAGACTCTGGGCATAGTTGTTTTCAACCCAACGCTATTTTTCCGCAGGACAAAAATTTTAGGTAGTTTGTGTTTCTTACTCTAAAAATCTCTGGCAATTTGAGGTAATTTTCCAGCTGATATTTAGGTTATTGTTATTATATTCAGAATCCGCTGGGAAAAATATACCTTATGTCGGAATTGTTAAATGCATTTTACACTTTTCCTTAATAAAGTTGTTTATTCTGCATAGATTTACATGTTCTGCTACATGTGCTGTGGAATTCAGGAACATTCCCTGGATGCACTAGAAGCATAAAATGTTCTAAAAGTAAGGACCCTCTTTTATTATTACTTTTTATTTTTTTATATGCGGTTTGAAATTTTTTTTTGTGTAGGGGAGGGTGTATATGTTACAGAAAGGAGTTGATCTATGCCAGCAATTGGGAAAATGGTATGTGGCTTAAAAATCCCTTGTTCCTCTTTTCTTCTTTTGTTTTAGTTATGGAGAGCCACATCTCCATACTAATTAGGTTTCTGGTTGTGTATGCAACTCGCATGGAGCGGGTTGGATATTTTCCTTCTTACAAGCAGTTGGGTGGGTAGGTGGGTAGGCCCTTAAGGCTCCAAATTGTGAACTACATGCCCTGATACCATGTGTAGGGACCAAAGACCAACAAGCCTAGTAAAATCCTTACAACTACACATAACATTTCTGACATAGAATTTCAATTTCAACATAGAATTTCTGACTGTGTAAATAATTCATTAGCTTCAAATAAGCATATAATATTTCAACAGAATTTAACATTTAACTACAACATGAAAATAACTTTTTAATTTAATAAATAAATTACCTGCTTTTGATGCTAATTTCTACTGATATGGTTGTCCCTTCCCTGCTACCTTGCTATTGCCTTACCTTTCCTTGTTGTTGCCTGATGCACTGACCAACTCTGCCAAAAATGATTAACCTCCCAGCCAGCTAGCAGTAGCCTGTCCAGCTCCCTAGCTCCAGGAAACCGAAAGGAATCCTGGCCCCTGGTGCCCCCTGCAATGATTCTCAAAGACTGCTGAACTCAACAACAGAACCAAAAAATCCACAAAAAACAGAACTCCCCCATCTCCTCTCCAAAATGATTTGCTTCCAAAGATGATGGTCCCCCCATAAGACTCCTCCTCGTCATATCCCCCCTTCATCGACTCTCTTCCTCCTCATTAATTTCCTTATCCCTCCTTTATTACCTTATCCCCCTTTCTTTAATATCTTATCCCCTTCTTTAATTTCTTATCCCCTTCATTAATATCTTATCCCCTCCCACATATGTAAAGCAATTAATTAAATACATTAAAATTATTAAGCCCCTTAAATTTATTACCCATGCCATTGAATGTGATATGTAATCAATCAATTAATTAATTAATTAATCAAAAGTTACAAACAATTAATTAATAAATAAATATTTAATTAATATCATTAATGCTAATCATTGTTTAATTAAAACCATATTAGAACAATTATTTATCTAATTAATTGTTACATAATAATCCCTAAGCATATATTCAACTAGGGTTGTTACATTTTGGGGATACTCCCCGTGACTGAACTCTTCCTGAAATTGATCTTCCAACCTAAATTGTCCTCTTTATGGTGCTTCTTCGTGTATATCTAAGACATATAATATAAGAATTCTAAAACATTCATTTTAGATTAGAAATAACTCTGAGTCTCTATCGAAGATACACAAAGGATTCTCTTGGAAGTTATTGTTTAAATATGTCAGCCACTTATTCTTTTATGCCCACATATTCAACTCCAATGTTCTTCTCTGCAACCTGTTCCCATATAAAGTGATACTTTATTGGAATGTGCTTCTTCTTGGAGTGCATCACCAGGTTCTTTGAGATACTGATGGCACTTGTTTTATCACAATAGATTTGAATGGGATCATATGGCATCCCCTAAAAATAAAATATTTTTATTTTTGTGTGATGGAAATTTATTTCCATTTTTGGCAAATTCGAATCTGGAATTTTTTTTCCATTTATGGAAATTCTGAATTTTGAATTTAATAATTGTATTTAATTATTGTGACTATTGAGAAAAGATCTGTTTGGACTCAACTAACTATTTGACTATGACACTTTTATCACAACATAATATTTATATTAACTGTAGGAGGACAAATGGAACAACTAGGTTAAAAATCAGCTGACCATGACTCCATGGGTGGGGAACATGTTGGAACTGCCTCTAGGCTAATTATGAGATGTGGAAAATCAAAGATCTTGCCACTAGCAACCCCTGAAAATCAAGGATTAAGAGAGATGAGAAAATCCACAAAGGAGGGAAAAAGACCCCAAAAAAAGATTGATAAATAACATATGCGAGGAGGCAAGACGCTGCAAAGTATGCTGGGAAGGGATTCCTGAGCTCCCTTGCTATTATGAAAACTGTGGTTTGAGTGTGAGGCAAGAGGAGTCTACTAAAACAAAACTGCCTTGTTGTTATGAGCATTGTTGAGTAAGTGTGAGGCAAGAGGATAACTGTTGGAATTGAAGGACATTCTTGAGGAGGAGTTTCCAAGTTTGCGCTCATGGATTCATGGTCAGGCTAGGGGGTGAATCGGGCAAGTAGATTTGGCTACCCCATTCTATGGTTGGGAGGAACGTGGTTGTTCCTTTTGTCTTCCCATGGATTGGATTCATATATGTTAATTTTCCCCTCTCCATTGTAAAGACCTAACTCAATTAAATACAAAATTGAATACAATTAAACATATAATTCCTTTCAATTTACATAAATAATTCATTCACCAACATATAAGAAAAGATTAAAATTTATCTACAGCATGAAAATAACTCAAAAATTCATAAACAAAAATACCTACTTTTGATGCTAAATCCCATTGGTCCAATGCTGAAGTTGAAACTATGTCAAACACTTCCCAAAACTAAGTTTTCCTCTCTGCCAGCTAGGAGCAGCCCGTCTGTCTCCCTAGCTCCAAGATACCGTAAGGATATCCTGGCCCCCATGCCCAAAACCCCCAGCAAACCGGTGCCCCTTGCTTCTGATTCACCAAAAACCCCCAAAACCAAACTCCTCTCACCAGAGATCTCCACAGAAAAATCTCCCATAGAAATATATCCTCCTCCTCCCCCTTTAATATCTTATCCCCTTCGTTAATGTCTTATCCCCTCCCGCATACGTAAATAATTTAATTAAATAAATTAAAGTTATTAATCCCCTTAAATTTATTACCGATGTCATTGAATGTGATATGTAATTAATTTATTGATTAATTAATAAATATTTAATTAATATTATTAATGATAATCATTGTTTAATTAAAACCATATTAGGACAATTAATTATCTAATTAGTTTTACTTAATAATCCCTAAACATATATTCAACTAGGGTTGTTACATACACCCATCCTTCAGGAAACTTCATCCTGGAGTTAAGGTATCTCATGGTAGAAAGGAAAAGAAACATGCTTCACACATTCATAACAAATAATCGACACTATTAGTCAGTAAGCCAAGAAAAATCATAAATAGTAGTGTACATGTACAAGAAATGCATGTGTAGCTAGTACATAAAAGTCTCATGCATGTACTAATAATCAATAACTATCATCCTTTAGTAATTTAGGTATGCATCCAATCCAATCAACAAGACTAGTCTTTTATAAAAGACAATAAACCAATCAAATGTTTGAGAATTCCTTTAATTACAATTATCCTGTTCAACAATTTTATTTATACAACTGTGGTTTAGTTACGTAATTATGAATATTCATATATACACATTTTCTTTTTAGAAGGGAAAACATTAAATTCCACCATAAGACAAATATCCATACTTTCTCCACTATTTTTGCTCATCCTTCCTCCCTAACTTACTTCCATCTCCATCCCTATCCTTCCTCTGCTAGACTATCTTGGAGCGTCAACTATATTGACCTAACTCCAAATAGAACTTGTAAGTGGAAGTGTCACTATCTCAACCAAGCTTCCCCAGTAGGCAACTGACAGTCATCATCACACGTCTTGGGGAGCATGAGCTAACACCGTCCTCCCATGACTTCAAGTTTCGGAGGATACACAGTAGGAAATGCCTCCACCCCTCCTAATCATAACTAGGGTCCACACCCTACAATGGAATATACAGTGGCACCATGTTGTTGGGGGTTTTGTCATCGTTTATTCGGTTTTGTGCAGTCTCATCACCTGAAATCCTACACTAGTCCACATATCATAGCAATGCATCCAAACCAATATAATTTCACATACAAATATTTGTACCATAATGTTTCTCGGCTAGTGGTCATGATATCCACTTTCATCATCATTATGCCTTGGCTCTTTCATAGCCCATAACCTAAAGATTAGTCTGTAACACAATTCATACATTTCTATGCATTATCATCATGTAATTTCATACCATCATCATTTCAATTCGGTATCCTTGTACCAACAACTTAACATCAACATTTTCAAGTTAGAAATAGATCCCATAATATCCCATTATTCAATTTTGACACCCATTCGTAAGATTATCATTTACCAAAATAGATTACAGCATATCCAACATCATTCTAATAGCATTTAAACATTCATAAAAAATTTCATTCTCACAATATGTCGCATCATATACATCATCATCAATAACATTTAAACATTCATAAAAAATTTCATTCTCACAATATGTCGCATTATATACATCATCATCAATAACATTTAAACATTCATAAATGTTCATACATCTTAAAGTTTCACTGTGAATAGAAAATAAAGTATATAGGCCTCAAGTAATCCTGTATGTCTAAGTCGAAAGGTGGTGTTACATACACCCAACCTTCAACAAACATATTCTCAAGGTGGTCAAAAAAGTGAGGGATAGTCTCGTCGTAGTGTCTCGGCGTCTTCCCAAGTAGTAGATCCTGGAGTATACTTGTCCCATTGGACCTTAACTTGGTCTACCAGACGGTTCCTCAGCTGTCGGACTCTACAGTCCCATATGCGTAATGGTTCTACTGTGAGAGTTCCCACATCCGATACCTACAATTCCTTCCAATTTACTTTATGTGATTCATCAACAACATAATGATGTAAAACAGATACATGAAAAACATTATGAGTTTTATGCAAGTGGGGTGGCAGTACGAGATGATAGGCAATGGGTCCACTTTTCTCTTGGATTATAAATAGTCCTATAAATCGAGGTGACAACTTTTTCCCCTTCCCGAACCGTATGCTACTCTTATTAGGCCTGATACGAATGAAAACCTAGTGTCCCAGTTCATAACTTCGATCGGTCCTATGTGCATCCGCATAACTTTTCTTCCTATCCTGTGCTTCCTTTAGTCTCTGCCTAATCTGAATCACCTGTTCCTCCATCTCTTGAATCAATTCTGGTGCAACTGTTACTCGGTCTTCTAGTCTATCCCAACTCAATGACGTTCTGCATGGCCTTCCATACAAAGCTTCATAGGGTGGCATTCCGATGGAGCTATGGAAACGGTTATTGTAGGTAAACTCTACCAAAGTTAGGTACTTCTCCCACTAGGTTTGATTATCCATGACATACATCCTAAGCATGTCTTCCATGACTTGATTTACTCTCTCAGTTTTCCCATCTGTTTCAAGATGATAAGTTGTGCTTAAGCTCAATTGAGTCCCCAATGCTGACTGCAAACTTGTCCAAAACCTAGAAGTGAATTCAGAGTCCCTATCTAAAATGATCTTCTTAGGTATCCTGTGAAAATGGATAACCTCACTTACAAACACACGTGCCACATCAGTGACATCGTAAGTGTCTCTAATCAAAATAAAATGAGCACTCTTGGTTAACTTATCCACTATCACAAGAATGGCATTGTGTCTATGAGATGTGAGCGGAAACCCCACAACAAAATCATTAGATATGACTTCCCACTTGGACATAGGAACATCATGTGGTTGTAGGAGGCCTGTCGGGTGATGGTGGTTGGCTTTCACTTGTTGACACTCTAGGCATTTGGAGAAAAAATGGACTACATTGCTCTTCATGCCTACCCAGAAGAAGAGCTTCCTCATGTCTGCGTACATCTTCTTCACACCCAGATGTGCACAATAAAGTGATCTATGGGCTTCCTTTAGTATGATGCTTCAAATATCCCCATTTTCAAGGATGTACATCCTTCCTCGATATCTCAATAGTCCATCTACTTCCAGACTATATCCTTCATACTTTGGATCTAACTGCCTCCCACTCTAGGGGTTTGAAGTAACCTTCAAATACAAGTTGTCTCCTTGGAGTTGTGTCAACGCATGTTCCCTCAGATTGACCTTTAAGGGTACCAAGGAGAAGATACGTGGTCTCCTACTCAAGGCATCTACAACCAAATTTTCCTTTCCCTTGATGTACGAAATACCAAAATGGTACTCACTAATAAACTCACTCCACCGTCTTTTCCTGGCATTCAGATCTCTTTGAGTGAAGAGATGTTTTAAACTTTGATGGTCTGTTTTGAGCTCAAAGTTTCACCCTACAAGATAGTGCCTCCAAAATTTCAGAGCTTGCATTACAACTGCCAACTCTAAATCATGAGTCACGTATAAATCTTTGTGTTTATTCAACTTTCTTGATGCATAAGCTATCACTCCTCATTCTGCATTAGCATAGCTCTCAACCCTTTCTTCGCGACATATGTGCAGATGGTGAAGTCCTTTTCCATGTCCGACACTCGTAGAATTGGCGCACTAGTTAGTAACCTCTTAAGCTCGATGAATGCACTTTCACATTCTTCTTTCCATTCATACCTGACCCCCTTGTGCTGGAAAGTGGTGATGGGTTTCACTGTTTTGGAGAACCCCTCCATGAATCTCTGATAATAACCTACTAGCTCCATGAAGCTTCTCACCTCATGGGCATTTTTCTGCACTGGCCACTCCATAATGACCTTTACCTTTTCTGGGTCCATAGAGATTCCTTCATCGGAAATGATATGACCTAAATAGTGGATCTCTTTCTGAAAGAAGGAACACTTTGACAACTTCCCATACAATTTGTTCTCTCTAAGGCAGGACAACACCACTCGCAAGTGTTCCTCGTGTTCTCTTCTTGGAATAGATGAGGATGTCATCTAGAAAGACTTGTACAAAACGATCTAAGTACTTATGGAATACGTCGTTCATGAGGCTCATGAATACTGTTGGCACATTGGTCAATCCAAAAGGTACTAAAACAAACTCGTAATGTCCAAACTGAGTTCGAAAGGCAGTTTTTGGGATATCGCCTTCCTTAATCCTTAACTGATGATACCCGGATCACAAATCGATATTTGAGAATACCGCCACTCCTTTCATCTGATCGAAGATGTCATCTATTCGTGGCATTGGGTTCCTATTTTTCATTGTAGCATGGTTCAAATCCCTGTAGTCTATAAACAGTCGTAAGGACCCATCCTTCTTCTTTACAAAAATTATTGGTGCACCCCAAGGTGGAACACTGGGCCTTATTAGCCCTAAGTCTAGTAACTCTTTCAACTACATTTGCAATTCACAAATTTCTAGCATTCTCATCCAATACGGAGTTTTGGAAATTGGTTATGCACCAGGTTTTAGCTCAATAGTAAAATCAAGTTCCCTCTCAGGAGGTAACCTTGGTAACTCATTCGAAAAAACATCCTTAAATTCTAACAACACCGAGTATTGATCCAATAAGGGTCCCTTCCTTTTTTTCATTGCTTCCACTACATAAAGTCGACATGCTTGTCTCAAGCATCACTTAACCTTCATAATTGAGATAAAGCGTAATGACCCTTTTCTCCATACACCCCAGATCTCTACTGGCCTTCCTTCGTCGTCTACACAGAGCACCCTCTTTGCAAAACAATCTACCAAAGCTCAGTGAGATTCTAACCAATCCATTCCAATGATTAGGTCATATGCCCTGAGAGCAGTGACATATACCTTCAACCTGGTAGTACACACTCCTAGGTCTACTATGCAATTATCAACACTAGGTCCTACTGCTTGCTTTTCCCCTGAAGCCATCTCAACTTGTTTAAATTCATCATGATCGTAGGCTGCCAACCCACTCTTTTCTAATGAAGATGGTGAAATGAAACTATCTGTGGCACCAGAATCAAATAAAATCTTAACGTTGATATGATTTAGCATACATGATGACTCCACCACTGCAGATTGATGTTCTGCCTAGCGATTATTAACTGCTGCGTAAATCTGGTGGATACTACCTGCTCTTCCCATCGGGGCCTTTCCTTCTCTATGCACGAACCTTGATTTTGATTGTAACTCTGGGAAGTCACACTGGTAATGGGGTCCTCCACATCCCCAACAGGTAACACAAGATTGAACCTACGCATTTTTATGTGACTGTCTCTGAAATGAGTTCCTTCCCCTGGAACCCCTGCCCCTACTAGTTGTTCCCTAAGATGGCCATGGACTTGTCTGTGTCATTGGCGATGAACGAGATGTTGCACTCGCTACCATTGAAATCCCTGTGGCTACTATCCTTAGCGTGACTCTATTACCATATGGAGGTGGCCTTGATCCGCCTCCCTTGGGAAATGTCCTAGGGGCCTTCTCGACGAATCCAGGATGATGTGAAAATGTTGGTCTTGTACACCCAGTTAAGTTCATGTGTTCTTCCATGTAACGTGCATTTTTCACTGCTTCTGCTAGTGATCTTAGGGTTTATCCCATAGAAGAAGCGTTCTGCCTGTCGTTGGTCATTATCCATATATGAAAAATATTTGACCAATTCCATAAATCTGATTTCATATTCTTCTATAGTTCTCTTTCCCTATACTATGGCACGAAAAACCCCTACCTATTGTTCCTCATAGTAGGCTGGTAGATATTTCCTTTGGAACCTCTCCTCGAAAAGTTCCCAAGATACTATGTCCGGGGTAATATGCAGTTGTATTTCTAGGTTACCCCACCAGTTCAAGGCACTGTCTCTTAACTGAAAAATTGCTATCTTCACCTTTGAGTTGGACTCATAGTCCCTTAAGGCAAAACACCTTGTCATGCCTTCCAACCATGCTTTTGCGCATTCACTGGCACGACCCTTGGAAAACTCCAGAAGTTTGATCTTCTAAAATTCTTGAGTGATGTATTTGGGTGGAGGTCCTCCCCCTAAATCCCTTGATACTTCTAGATTACCCATTCCAGATGGTGGGGGTTCCACTTCGGTCCCTACTTGTTTTCGTCCCTTTAAAGTCTCATTTATGGCCTCCAACAAGCACAGTATGAGAGCTAGTTCAACTGATGGTGGTGGCGGTATTGGCGGTGTTGGTGAAGCCTGCGATGATGCTCCCCTGCCTCAATTTCGTCAAGTCCTGACCATCCTGTATTCTTTAACCTGCATCAGTTAAAGTTGTCAGGGTGAGTTCAAGGACCTTTCAAACTGGTGCTACTCAAACTAGAAACAAGGTTAGGCATAAGTTTTTCTTTTCTTGTCTGTAAACAAACATTACTCTCTTTAAGGGATTAGCTAGGTTAGGTTAAAGCATCTAAGCTTGATTTCTTTGACTAAGAAAACTATTGAATCCCTTGCCCAGTAGCTATGCTAGCCTTGCTCCATACTCGCCAATTCCTCTAGCTTACTTTTCTAGTGTGTATGCCGCCTCCTTCCTGTTTGTCCTATTCTAAGTCCTTTAAACTTTTCGCTTACAACTAAATATCCTCCGATGCTTGACTCGTGAGATTTCCTTGGAACATTGTACATATGTGTTGAATTGCGTGTCTTAGTGGCTACATGTGCAAGTATCTAAGGATTGTAGAGTGGATTTCAAGCATTGGAGCGTAGCACTTGGCTTTGACTAGTGGAATGGAATGAATGGGCTCAATGATTGGCTCGATGAATTGCGTAAAAGGTCTCGTGAGCTTGACGCTTGGATATTCGGAGTTTATACTTCAGAATACACTCTGTTACCCTTAATATATTTAAGTATAAGAATTTATTTGTAAAGACTCATGAGGGCGCGTTGGCGTTAGTGCTCTTCTTCAGACACTTTACTTGGTGGGTGGTCTTGGGTTCAAAACCCATGGACCCTCTAACATTTTAATTAAGTTTTAATGTAGTTTAACTTTACACTAAATACATAATTAAATTAATTTTTTAGATAATTAACTTTAAATTAACTTAATTAACTTTAAATTAATTTAATTAAATTAACCTAAATCAACTTTAAATTAATTTGAACTAAATTAACCTAAATTATCTTTACACTAAAATAAAAAGAAAAAAAAAATTAAACGAACACACACACAATTTATAAAAAGAATTTTAATAAATAATAGAAGAAAACCAAAATAATTTAAAAACAAGTGTGGGCATGCATGGATTCCACGTGCCTGCCTTGCTTCCTCCAGTGCCTTCCTTTCTAAACCCTAACTCTACATTTCCCATCATTTTATTTTGGCTATGCGGTCAGCCGCCATGGTCGTTCCCTCTACAATTTTTTTTTTTGGTGGTTCTCTCACTGAACTGGCACGTAATCAGCTCTTCCTTGGTCTCCTTCCTCGTTTGTGAGGTGATGGCTTGTATTGTTGCTTGGTGAAAGATTTGTGCACTAGTGTTTGGTGCTGGCTTGTATTATGTGTGTTGATGATTTATTTGAGGCAAGGCCTAGCCTCATGGGCTTAGTGTTAGCACTAATATTTGTATGTGTAATGGGATATGGACTTTACCTGTTAGGCTGTACGGTAGAGGCATGAACTAGTTCAAGACTATTTTCCTCGGAACAGTGCATCTGAGTACCCCACTTGGGAACTCAAGCCAACTTGCAACACACAAATGGTATGTAAGGTGTTTCAGTTGATTACTATTTATTTTTGGGTTATGTCCATGTGTCTATTTTATAATTTTGAGGTGTCATCGTTGGTGTGGTCCTGTGCTTGTTTTTATTTTATTTTATGGTCTTGCTTGTTTCTTTCAATTGTGCCCCACGTTTGAATTCTCACTTTCTCTCAGTTGTGCCCCGCATTTGAATTCTCTTTTCACTGTTAAGACATCGTTAGAACATAGGATTTCAAGGATGAGTAGAGAAGAAGTAGAGAGAGAGCAACTTTTGCAATCAGATTACACAGACAAGGTCGGTCCTACCGCCGAAGTGATGAAGAAGATCGTTTATCCTAAGGTCAAGATCGAAGGTTCGATTCCCCTAGCATTTCTGCATGAAGGTTCAACCCTCTCAGAGCAAGAGAGCTGAAAATGGGGCACCAAAGTCATGGGCACTCCCGTGGCCCCCTCCACCCATCCTCACAAGCAAGAGGTCGCCACATGGACCGCCCCAGTGGAGCACCCAACCCCCAGCTCATATATCGTGAAACCATCTCCAGTACAACATTCAAAGAGTAAGATCACATAAACCATGTCCAGTACAAAACTCAAAGAGTAAGATTGCATAAACCATCTCCAGTATTTATCTTTCATTTCTCTAATTATATTCTCTATGCACAGATCCTATGGAATTGGTGCTGCAAAGATTCAACAAAGGAACCAAGAAGGATGAGAATTTGGCCTCGAACATATGGACCAACTGTAAGTATAACTTCAGCTTCTTGTATAGTTCTTGCATGCCTGTCTGCCTTCGTTTTCAATTGACAGACTTCATTTAAATGCAGTGAAAAACTGGGCACAGTGTATTGGATGTAGAGTGGGGGAAGTTGAGCTTGGGTGCTAAAGCCCTAACACAAGGAGGCTTCAAAGCTCTATTCTGATAGACGTTTCTCATCTCTCCAGAGAAAAAGTTATGGAAAATTTATGCATGTTATCTCTCGACATCCACTGGCCCCGTTGCAGGAACTCTGTACATTTTGACCATGAAAATCGCCTTCTGGAGTGATCACCCCTTTTCATTAGCCGCTCCCTATGTAGAGGTGTCATGGAGTTACTATCAGGTAAGTGCTAGCTATGTTTTTGAATCCTTTTCTATGTAAATTGGTGGAAACTGAACTGGTAATTGTAATGAATGAAGGTTGTAATTCTTTTGGCGAATCTTAAGGCTGTAAATCCGTCGACAAAGAAAGGTAATCCTACGGAAAGGTATATTCAGATCGTGACGGTGGACCGTCACGAGTTCTGGTCCATGGGATTTGTGAACTACGAGAAAGACATCAGCAATCTGCATGAATCAAATCCTTGAATCCAACAAACTCAGGTTCCAATTCATGAGCATCATCCAGAACCTTTGACGTTCAACCCCAAGGCTGCCCACTTGTATTAATTTTAATGGTGGAATGTGTTCCTGTTCATGTGTATTCTTGGAGTCGCAGACAATGTCTGACATTTTATACTTACAACAATTTTATCTTTATTGTTATTTTATATATATATATATATAATTTTTGGATATGTCAACCTTTGTTCATAGTGCAATATTTTTTTCTTTCATAGCGCAATATTTTTTTTGTTCATAGCGCAATATTTTTTGGTTCATAGCGCAATTTCTTTTCACCCAAACACCCTGTAACGCCTTCTATTTTATTTGTATAAATTTATTTTATTTCTGGTCTATTTACAGGTGAGGATTTTTACCAGGGAGCAAGTGGTATCTAAATATTGACATATGGTTGGAACGAGGAATGGAATAGGTGCAAGATCTCCTTTCCTGTAACAATGTCTCTCTTCTTCACAGTTTGTAGGTAGTTATATATATATATATATATAGTATCATTTTAGCTCTATTACCTAGGGTTTATGGGTTGTAGGTCTACTTGCACGACTCCTTACTGCTATCGATCTTTTGAGGGTTATTTCAATATTTTCTGGGTTATTTATTCTCATTATTTTATATTTATGTATATATCTTGTGTTAAAAAAATTTAGTATGTATATTTCATTTATATTTATTTATGTGTTAAAAAATTGTGTGCTTGGCTTGCAGGCTAGGTGGAGATGGAGTTGGAGTTGGAACTTGGAGCTTGGCCCTCGGGCCCAGATTTACAAATTTTGGAGAGTTTCAGGGTGTTTAAACTTTTGGGTGGGGTTTGTTTAAATTTATGGGTGGGTAGGTAGGCCCTTGGCTCCAGATTTTGAACCAGGGCTATGATACCATGTGTAAAGACCTAACTCAATTAAATACAAAATTAAATACAATTAAACATACAATTCCTTTCAATTTACATAAATAATTCATTCACCAACATATAAGAAAAATATTTAGTAAAGATTAAAATTTATCTACAAGATGAAAATAACTTAGCAATTCATAAAGAAAAATACCTACTTCTAATGCTAAATCCCGTTGCTCTGTTGGTCCAATGCTAAAGTTGAAACTGTGTCAAACACTGCCCAAAACTGATTTTTCCTCCCTGCCAACTAGGAGCAGCTTGTCCGGCTCCCTAACTCCAGGATACCGTAAGGATATCCTAGCCATCGTGCCCAAAACCCTAGAAAATCGGTGCCCCCTACTTTTGATTCACCAAAAAACCCCAAAACCAAACTCCTCACACAAGAGATCTCCACAGAAAAATCTCCCACAGAAATATATCCTCCTCCTCCCCCTTTAATACCTTATCCCCTTCTTTAATGTCTTATCCCTTCCTACATAGGTAAAGCATTTAATTAAATAAATTAAAATTATTAAGCCCCTTAAATTTATTACCCATGTCATTGAATGTGATATGTAATTAATTAATTAGTTAATTAATTAATATTTAATTGATATTATTAATGCTAATCATTGTTTAATTAAAACCATATTAGGACAATTAATTATCTACATAATTTTACTTAATAATCCCTAAGCATATATTCAACTAGGGTTGTTACATCGATTATGAATGGCTATGTCTTTTGATGTTATGTGCCTATTGAATCTGAATTGAAATAAGTTACATTCTCTGTCTGTATGAGTTTTTTCCATCTGGTGTATTGTATCTGATTAAATCAGATCTGTAATGATTTCTTCCCACTTTCTGTTTGAATGTTTTATCCGATGCTATGTATCTGACCATATTCTCTAAGAGTATGAAAACAATATACTAGATGTGTATAGAATGAAAAAAAAATTCGGGAGTTAAACAATTTTGGAAACCCCTTTTTGTTTTCTTTGGATATTAAACAATCTTGAGAATCGACGCCTTTGGACGATTTTTGGCTTTCCCAGTTTTCTTTTCATTTGAGAATGGGGTACCCCTTTCCTTAGTCAAGGTCTATGATGAATTTAGAGACTTCCCTTATGAAAAACTTTTATCCTTTTGTACCCTTCTATGTGTGTAAAATTCTTAAGTCTTTATGCTTTCGGAATTTGGGAATTGTTGTGTGTTGTTGTTTGACATTTGAAAACCTTGAAACCCCGAATCCCAAAATCCCAAAGTGTTGATTCCACATCCTTTTACCTTTCAAAATTTGGGAATTGTTGTGTGCTGTTGTTTGACATTTGAAACCCCGAAACCCTAAACCCCAAAATCCCGAAATGTTAGTTCCTCGTCCCCTTTCGCAATTTCGGGAATTGTTTCACCTCTTCGGAATTTGGGAGTTCTTGTGTATTGTTGTTTTGTATTTGAAACCCCAAACCCCAAATCCTGAAATTCCAAAGTGTTGGTCCCACATCCTTTCCCCTTTCATAATTCGGGAGTTGTTGGGTATTTGAAAACCGAAAGCCTGAATCCTAAAATCTAGAAATGTTAATTCCCCGTTCCTTTTCAAAATTTTAGGAATTGTTTCACCTCTTTGGAATTCAGGAGTTATTGTGTATTGTTGTTTGGTATTTTAAACCCCAAGCCCCGAATCCCAAAATTCCGAACTGTTGGCCCCAAATTCTTTCACCTTTCGGAATTCGAGAGTTGTTGGGTATTTGAAACCGGAAACCCCGAATCCTGAAATCCTGAAATGTAATTCCCCATTCCTTTTTTATTTTCAGAAGTTGTTGTATGTTAGAAGTTGAATTTTGAAACACTAAAACCCCAAAGTTGAAAATCCCGAAGTGGTGGTCTCACATCCTTTCACCTTTTGGAATTCGGGAGTTGTTGTGTATTGTTGTTTGGTATTTGAAACCCCGAAACCCCAAATCCCAAAATACCGAAGTTTTGGTCCCCCATCCTTTCACCTTTCAGAATTCAAGAGTTGTTGTGTATTGTTGTTGGGTATTTGAAACCCGAAACCTCGAATCCCAAAATCCCGACATGTTAGTTCCCCATTCCTTTTCACAATTTCGGGAATTGTTGTGTTTGATCGCATTTTGGAAGTTTGTTTATGTTGAAGTTTGGGCACTAGAACTCACAAGTCCCAAACCCTGAAACCTCGAAATGTGGGTCTCACCTTTCCTTTTTGATTTTCAGAAGTTTGTGTATGTTGATGTTGGGCATTGAAACTCGCTAATTTTCGAACCCCGAAATCCTGAAATGTGGGTCTCACCTTTCCTTTTTCTCATTTCGAATGATTGTTACGCATTGATGTTGGTTGTTGTACTCGCAAAATCCCGAACTTTGAAATCCCGACATGCTGGTCACTTTTCGTGATTTCAGGAGTTATTGTGTGTTGATTGGAGAATCTTCCTCTCGATCAGAAGTATGGAAGTAACAAACATGTTTACAAGTTTCTCATATAGTTAAACATGTGTTGGTGTTATAGGCATCATCAAATAAGAAAATATTAGTAATTTTTACAAGACTTTAAATAACACTGAAGGGAGGAGTATACACTTATTGTATCATCGGGTAGGAAGTTTCAAGTTGCATAGTAAGGACAATCAACAACAGTAAGGCCTCTAACAAACTTTCAGACTCAAGCTTTATAATAGAAGACTTAATTGCGTGAATCTTGAAACTATTCAAGGATAGTTTTACAAACATTTTTTTTTTATGAAATTTTTTTGAGTTACATTACATATGGTATCAAAGAAAACGTTACAACAATAGGCCTGAATAGGGCCACATTGATTGCTTAATATATATTCTGATTTATGAAAAAACTAATAGATCTTGTGGATTACAAACATAAAGATTTTTTGTTTTGAGTTGAATAATGGCAGCTCAAGAAGGTCTAGAAATCAGGGTGGAAGAGAATCCGCAACATGGACCTCCTAGAGATCCAAGACAAAACAATGATGGAAACTCACCCACCGAGGTGTTGGAAACAATTAGGAACCTTATTGTTGAACTATAGGTTTTCAAGGCCGACAATGAAAAATTGAAGAAGGCATAATAGGAACAACAAGAGATAAATGAAGTCCTCCTATGTAGTATAGTAACCAAGAAAAGTCCAAAAGATGATAACCGTGAGGAAGAGGCTAGGAAAAGGGCCTCCAAGAATTCTGGTGCGAAAATAGAAAAAGGAGACAGTTCATCTAAAGGGACACCTTTAGCTGAAGACAAAACCATAACAGACAGAAAAAGAAAACAAATAGACCACTTTGAAGGAGAATTTAAAAATATTAGACCAACTACTTTTGATGGAGATTCCAGGAAAGGAGAAGAAGCTGAGGCATGGTTGTTGGACATCAAAAAATAATTCCAAATCTACAACTATTCCAGCAACATGAAGGTTAGAATGGCCATCTACAATTTGAAGGGGAAGGCCATCATTTGGTGGCAGGACCTGAAATTGGCCAAGGGCCTAAAGGAGAAACAATTGGAATGGTCTGACTTTAAGAAGTATTTTAAGAAACAATACCTTTCTGAAATCTATTTTGAAAGGAAGACGAAAGAATTCTATGAGTTACGACTCGGACAAATGACGATGGAGGAGCTTATAAATAAATTTCTTGAACTACTAAGGTTTGTACCATACATCTTGGAGGATAAGGTAAAAATTGAACGATTCTTAAGTTGTTTACCATAGTCCTACAGGGACAGAATTGAGTTTAACAACGCCAAATCCTTGAGTGAGGCATTCAGGAAAGCAGGAATGTGGTATGACCAGTATAAACAGTGGGTAGAGTTTCCCAATACCTAGAAGGATAAGAAGCAATATGGATTAAACTAGCAGAAGAAGGGATACCAGCCATCTCCTTCTCAGAATGCAGCAAAAAGTTTCCCAAGGAAGGATTTTCACTCCAACCATCTGAATACACAAGGTAGTGGTAAACCGGTAAACCTGGGAACGAAGAAGTTTGGGGACAACTCCTGGTATCCATTAAAGTGTTGGGAGTGTGGAGAGCCTCACCTAAGGAGGAACTATCCACGTTTAATTGCAACAAACAGAACTATTGTTCACAATTTGCAGGAAGCCTCGACAGTCGGTGACATGGACAGAAGTCTGCATTGGATAAATGCAGCCATAAATGCTCGACAAGGTGGCCACCAGTCCTTGGTGGTAGAAGTCAAAGGTAAAATCCATGACACTCAAATTTTTGTTTTAATTGACCCTAGAGCTACATTAATTTATATTACTCCTGATGTAGTAGAGTCGAATAAACTTAAGAAACAAAAGCATGAAAAATCTTGGCTTGTACAATTAGCAGCATGTGCTAAAAGAAAGGTAGTTAACTTTATTTCTGACCTTGAGTTTAGCTTAGATGGGCAAAATATAAGGATCAATCGGAACATCCTACCACTAGGGTCTTATGATTTGATTATTGGGATGGATTGGTTGGAACAACACAAAACAATACTAGATTCTTATACATAGATACTTAGCTATAACGATGATTTTGGCATTGTTAAAACATTCCAAGGCCCAAAACTTGTATCAATCAGGCAGGTTTCAACAATGCAACTCAAGAAATGTATTAGAAAGGGATGTTCAGTTTACGCCATCCAAGTGACGAATCTATTCGAAAAATAAGATAAGCGCAAGTTAGAAGTATCTGTTGTCCTAGATGAATTGAGGGACATGTTTGTTGAGGAGATACCAGAATTACCTCCTAGGAGAGAAATAGATTTCTGCATAGAATTACTACCCATATCAACCCATATCTCAAAATCACCCTACCGAATGAGTCTACCAGAACTCTCAGAATTAAAAATACAATTACATGAATTGTTGGACAAAGAGTATATATCAGACCAAGTGTCTTGCCATGGGGAGCACCAGTCCTCTTTGTGAAAAATAAATATGGTACTCTAAGACTATGTATCGATTATAGACAACTAAACAAACTAACCATGAAGAAAAAATACCCCTTACCTAGGATAAATGATCTGTTCGATCAAGTTGGGGGGGGGCAAGATCTTCTCAAAAGTGGATTTACGATCTGGTTATCATCAAGTTAGGATAAAGGACCAGGACATAAACAAAATGAATTTTCAAACAAGATACAAACACTATGAGTTTGTAGTCATACCTTTCGGACTCGCTAATGCAGCAACCACATTTATGTGCTTAATGAACAACATTTTCAGCCAGTACTTAGACAAGTTCGTAGTAGTATTTATCGACGTTATTCTGGTCTATTCTAAAATGAAGGAGGAACATGATGAACACTTATGAATAGTTCTGCAAACACTAAGGAAACACAAACTATACGCAAAATTCAACAAATGTGATTTTTATCAAAAAGAAATACAATATTTAGGACATGTCATTTCCTAGGAAGGTATTGTCGTAGACCCAAAAAAGATAAAATTCATTATGGAATGGCCAATGACTAAGGATGTGGTAGACATCTGGTCATTCATGGGAATCAGCAGATATTATCACAGATTAATAGAAGGGTTCTCCAAGATAGCCTACCCTATCACGTCATTACAAAAGAAAGGGACCAATTTTAACTAGTCGTAAAGGTGTCAAGATACTTTTAACAAGCTAAGAGAATTATTGACATTGGCACCCATCTTGAAGGTAGCAGACCCAGATAAAGACTTCACAGTATGCATTGATGCAAGTAAAGAGGGACTAGGTGGTGTTCTAACTCAGGAAGGGCATGTGATTTTTTATGAGTTCTAGAAATTAAAGGAACATGAGTGAAATTATGTCACTCATGACTTAGAATTGGCAGTAGTAATACATGCCTTAAAAATGTGGCGACATTATATAATGGGCAGAAATTTCTTACTATTGACGGATAATAGTGGGGTGAAATATCTATTTAACCAACCAGGCCTTAATGCAATACAAGCAAGGTGGCTAGCCTTCCTGAGAAAATTTGACTTCGAGGTCAGACATATCAAGGGTAAGGAAAATAAAGTATCTGATGCTTTAAGCCACATAATCCATGGGTTAATTGACATAAACATCAACAGGGTAGAAAGTGATATGGAACAAAGAGTAAGGATGGCAGGTATCAATGATGGAAATTACACTAAGATAATGGAAAAATTTCAAAATAGTATCACAAACTCAGATAAACCAGATATAAGTATCGACAAGAAGGGACTATTAAGATTTAAATATACACTTTACATACCAGATTCAATAGAGATAAAATCAACTATTTTAGATGAAGTGTGTAAGAAACCATACTTTGGCCATCCAGGTTACCAAAAAACAATAACAACACTCAAAAATTTATTTTACTGGCCTAAGATGAAGGGCGAAGCAGCAGAGTACTTGGCTAGGTGCCAATATTTTCAACAGGTTAAGCCTGAACACCAACATCCAGCCAGCCTATTACAACCATTACCAGTACCAGAATGGAAATGGGAGACCATATCACTAGAATTTATAACAGGTTTGCCTAAAACTCAGAAACATAATAATTCAATCATGGTTGTAATCGATAAACTCAGTAAGTCTGCAAACTTTATTCCTGTAAAGTCTACTTTTAAAGCTATTAACATTGTTGAAATATTCATGAAAGAAATTTTTAGACTGCATGGTATTCCTAAAATGGTGATTTCAGATAGAGACGTGAAATTCACATCTTCTTTTTGGAAGGAATTGTTTGCAGAGATAAATACTAATTTGAATTTCAGTATGAGTTATCATCCACAAACATATGGAGAGACTGAAAGAGAAAACCAAATCATAGAGGATATGCTTCGCATGTATGTAAGAACAAACCTGAACAAGTGGGAAGACTACCTACACTTGGTAGAATTTGCATATAATAATGGGTACCAAACTTCGGGGAAGTTGAGCCCTTTTGAAACACTGTACGATAGAAAGTGTACAACTCCAATTAGCTGGGATAACCCGGCTAACAGACTCATGGTTGGACCAGAGATTCTCCAAGAAATGGAGAACATGGTAAAAATGGTACAACAAAACTTGAAAGAAGCATAGGACAGACAGAAGAGCTATGTAGATTAGAAAAGAAGACACTTGGAATTTCAAGCAGGAGACAATGTTTATTTGAAGGTCAAAGCCCGCAAAATCTCGTTGAAGTTGGGAAATTATGCCAAGATGGCACCCAGGTTTTGTGGGCCATTCAAGATACTAGCTCGAATTGGACCCATAGCATATCATCTTGCACTTCTAGATAATCTAAGAATTCATAATGTATTTCATGTTTGTTTTTTGAAAAAGTGTATTCATGACCCTACTCATATGATTGATTGGAACTTGGTGCAGGTGGAACCTAAGGGCCAGTTCTTGGTGGAATTCCTATGCATTTTGGACTGGAGAGAAACAACACTTTAGAATAGAGCCATCGCTCAGCTAAAGGTACAAGGGAAACACTTTAGTCCTAAGGAGGCCACCTAGGAATTGGAGGGAGATTTGCATAAATCTCATCCAATCCTATTCCAAGAAAGGAACAAACACTAAGGACAGTGTTTTACTAAAAGGGGAAAGGATGCGAAATCCCCTAAAAAATAAAATATTTTTATTTTTGTGTGATGAAAATTTATTTTCGTTTTTGGCGAATTCGAATCTGGAATTTTTTTTCCATTTATGGAAATTCCGAATTTCAAATTTAATAATTGTATTTAATTATTGTGACTGTTGAGAAGAGATCTATTTGGACTCAAATAACTATTTTAATATGACACTTGTATCAAAACAAAATATGTATATTAACTGTAGGAGGACAAATGGAACAACCAGGTTAAAAATCAGCTAACCATGACTCCATGGGTGGGGAACATGTTGGAACTGCCTCTAGGATGATTATGAGAAGTGGAAAATTAGAGATTTGGCCACTAGAAGCCCCTAAAAATTAGGGATTAAGAGAGATGAAAAAATCCTCAAAGGAGGGAAAAAGACCCAGGCAAAAGATTGATAAATAGAATATGCAAGGAGGTAGGATGCTGTAAAGTATGCTAGGAAAGGATTCCTGAGCTCCCTTGCTGTTATGAACACTGCGGTTTGAGTGAGAGGCAAGAGGAGCCTGCTAAAACAAAATTGCCTTGCTATTATGAGCACTGTTGAGTAAGTGTGAGGCAATAGGATAACTATTGGAATTGAAGGACATTGCTGAGGAGGAGTTTCCAAGTTCACCCTCATGGATTCATGGTTAGGCTAAGGGGTGAATCGGACAAGTAGATTTGGCTGCCCCGTTCTACGGTTGGGAGGAACATGGTTGTTCCTTTTGTCTTCCCATGGATTGGATTTAGATAATTTAATATTCCCCTCTCCATTATGAATGACTATGTCTTTTGATATTATGTGCCTATTGAATCTGAACTGGAATAAGTTACATTCTATGTTTGTATAAATTTTTTCCATCTGGTGTATTGTATCTTATTAAATTGGATTTGTAACGATTTCTTCCGACTTTCTATTCGAATGTTTTATCCGAGGCTATGTATCTGACCATATTCTCTAACAATATGCAAACAATATCCTATATGTGTATAGGATGACAAAAAAATTCAGGAGTTAAAGAATTTTGGAAACCTGTTTTTTTTTTCTTTGGATACTAAACAATCTTGAGAATCGACGCCTTCGAAGGATTTTTGGCTTTCCTTATTTTATTTTCATTTGAGAATGGTCTACCCCTTTCCTTAGTTAAGGTCTACAATGAATTTAGAGATTTCCCTTATAGAAAAGTTTTATCCTTTTGTACCCTTCTGTGCATGTAAAATTCTTAAGTCTTTATGCTTTCAGAATTCGGGAATTGTTCTGTGTTGTTGTTTGACAGTTGAAAACCCTGAAACCCCGAATCCTAAAATCCCAAAGTGTTGATCCCACACCCTTTTACCTTTCGGAATTAGTAATTATTATGTGCTGTTGTTTGACATTTGAAACCCCGAAACCTCGAACCTTGAAATCTTGAATTGTTAGTTCCGCGTTCCTTTTCACAATTTCGGGAATTGTTTCACCTCTTCAGAATTCGGGAGTTGTTGTGCATTGTTGTTTGGTATTTGAAACCCCAAACCCTGAATCCTAAAATTCCGAATTGTTGGTCCCACATCCTTTCCCCTTTCGAAATTTGGGAGTTGTTGGATATTGTTGTTGGGTATTTGAAACCGAAACCTCGAATCTTGAAATCTCAAATTGTTAATTCCCCGTTCCTTTTCGCAATTTTGTTAATTGTTTCACCTCTTCAGAATTTGGGAGTTGTTGTGTATTTTTGTTTGGTATTTTAAACCCTAAACCCTGAATCCAAAAATTCTGAAGTGTCGGTCCCACATCCTTTCACCTTTCAGAATTCAGGATTTGTTGGGTATTGTTGTTGGGTATTTGAAACCCGAAACTCTGAATCTTGAAATCCCAAAATGTTCATTCCCCATTCCTTTTCACTTTTCATAAGTTGTTGTATGTTAGAAGTTAACTTTTGAAACGCCGAAACCCCGAAGCCTGAAATCTCGAATTGGTGGTCCCACATGCTTTCACCTTTTGAAATTCTAGAGTTGTCGTGTATTGTTGTTTGGTATTTGAAACCCCGAAACCCCGAATCCTGAAATACTGAAGTGTTGGTCCAACATCCTTTCACCTTTCGTAATTCAGGAGTTGTTGTGTATTGTTGTTGGGTATTTGAAACCTGAAACCCCGAATCCCGAAATCTCGAAATGTTAGTTCCCCGTTCCTTTTTTTATTTCGGGAATTGTTGTGTTTGATCACATTTTGGAAGTTTGTTTCTGTTGAATTTTGGGCACTAGAACTCACAAGTCCCGAACCTCGAAACCCCGAAATGCGGGTCTCATGTTTCCTTTTTTCTTTTCAGAAGTTTGTTTATGTCGATGTTGGGCACTGGAACTCGTGAAGTTCCAAACCCCGAAATCTTGAAATGCGGGTCTCACCTTAACTTTAACTTTTTTGCATTTCGGAAGATTGTTATGCATTGATGTTGGCTGTTGTACTCGTAAAATCCCGAACTCCGAAATCCCAACATGTTGGTCACTTTTCGTGATTTTGGGAGTTGTTGTGTGTTGATTGGAGAATCTTCCTCCCGATCAGAGGTATGGAAGTAACATAAATGTTTACAAGTCACTTGTATAGTTAAGTCTATGCTGGTGTTATAGGCAACATCAAATAAGAAAATATTGGTAATTTTTACAAGACATTAAATAACATTGAAGGGAGGAGTATACATTTATTGTATCATCAGGTAGGAGGTTTCAACTTGCATAGTAAAGACAATCAACGACAGTAAGGCCTCTAACAAACTATTAGACTCAAGATTTATAACAGAAGACTTAATTGCATGAATCTAGAAGCTATGCAAGGATAATTGTACAAACAATTTTTTTTTTATGACAGTTTTTTGAGGTACATTACATATGGTATTAGAGAAAATGTTACAACATTGGGCCTGAATAGGGCCACTTTGATTGCTTAGTATATATTATGATTTATGAAAAAACTAATAGATCTTGTGGATTACAAATAGAAATATTTTATGTTTTGTGTTGAATAATCGCAGCTCAAGAAGGTGCAGAAATCAGGGTGGAAGAGAATCTGCAACAAGGAGCTCCTAGAGATCCAAGACAGAACAGTGATGGAAGCTCACACACGGAGGTGTTGGAAACAATTAGGAACCTTATTGTTGAACTACAACTTTTCAAAGCCGAAATTGAAAAATTGAAGAAGGCACAGGAGGAACAGCAAGAGATAAATGAAGTTCTGATGTGTAGTATAGTAACCAAGAAAAGTCCAAAAGACGATAACCATGAGGAAGAGGTCAGAAAAAGGGCCTCCAAGAATTCTGGTGCAAAAATAGAAAAAGGAGACAGTTCGTCTAAAGGGACACCTTCAGCTGAAGACAAAACCATATCGAACAGAAAAAGAAAACAAACAGACCACCTTGAAGGAGAATTTAAAAATATTAGGCCAAATACTTTTAATGGAGAATCCAGGAGAGGAGAAAAATTCAAGGCATGGTTGTTGGACATCAAAAAATACTTCCAAATCTACAACTATTCCAGCAACATGAAGGTCAGAATGGCCATCTACAATCTGAAGGAGAAGGCCAACATTTGGTGGCACGACCTAAAATTGGCGAAGGGCCTAAAGGAGAAATAGTTGGAATGGTATGACTTTAAAAAGTATTTTAAGAGACAATACCTTTCTCAAAGCTATTATGAAAGGAAGACGAAAGAATTCTATGAATTATGACTTAGACAAATGATGACGGAGGACATTATAAATAAATTTCTTGAACTACTAAGGTTCGTGCCATACATCCGAGAGGATAAGGTAAAAATCCAGTGATTCTTAAGTTATTTACCACAGTCTTACAGGGATAGAATTGAGTTTGACAAACCCAAATCCTTGAGTGAGGCATTCAGGAAAGCACGAATGTGCTATAACCAGTATAAAAAATGGGTAGAGTTTCCCATGACTTGGAAGGATAAGAAGCAAGATGGAATAATCCAGTGGAAGAAGGGATACTCGTCAATGCCTTATCGGAATGCAACAAAAAGTTTCCCAAGGAAGGATTTTCACTCCAATCATCTGAATACGCAAGGTAGCAGTAAATCGGTAAACCTGGGAATGAAGAATTTTGGGGACAACTCCTATGAGCCATTAAAGTGTTGGAAGTGTGGAGAGCCTCACCTAAGGAGGAACTATCAACATTTAGTTGCAGCAAACAAAACTATTGTTCACAATTTGTAGGAAGCCTCGACACTGGGTGACATGGGCAGAAGTCTGCATCGGATAAATGCAACAATAGATGGTCGACAAGTTGACCACCAATCCTTGGTGGTAGAAGTCAAAGTTAAAATCCATGACACTCGAATTTCTTCTTTAATTGACCCTAGAGATTCATTAAGTTATATTACTCCCGATGTAATAGTGTCAAATAAACTTAAGAAACAAAAGCATGAAAAATCTTGGCTTGTACAACTAGCAACAGGTGCTAAAAGAAAGGTAGTTAACTTTATTTCTGACCTTGAGTTCATCTTAGATGGTCAAAAGATAAGGACCAATCTGAACATCCTACCACTAGGGTCTTGTGATATGATTATTGGGATGGATTGGTTGGAACAACACAAAGAAGTAATAGATTGTTATACAAAGATACTTAGCTATAAAGATAATTTTGGCACTGTTTGAACAGCCCAAGGCATACCAAAACCTGTATCAGTTAGACAAGTTTCAGTGATGCAACTAAAGAAATGTATTAGAAAGAGATGTTGAGTTTACGCCATCCAAGTGACAGATCTATTAGAAAAAGAAGATAAGCCCAAGTTAGAAGACTTTGTTTTCCTATGTGAATTCATAGACATGTTTGTTGAGGAGATACCAGAATTACCTCCTAGGAGAGAAATAGATTTCTCCATAGACTTGCTACCCTGATCAACCCCTATCTCAAAAGCACCCTACCAAATGAGACTACCATAACTGATAGAATTAAAAATACAATTATGGGAATTGTTGGACAAAGAGTATATCAGACCAAGTCTCTTGCCATGGGGAGCACCAATCCTCTTTGTGAAAAAGAAAGACGGTACTCTAAGACTATGTATCGATTATAGATAATTGAACAAAGTAACCATTAAGAATAAATACCCCTAACCCAGGATAAACGATCTATTCAATCAAGTTGGGGGGGCCAAGATCTTCTCAAAATTGGATTTACGATCTGGTTATCATCAAGTTAGGATAAAGGACCAGGACATAAACAAAATGACTTTTATAACAAGATACAAACACTATGAGTTTGTAGTCATACCTTTTGGACTCGCTAATGCACCAGCCACATTTATGTGCTTAATGAACAACATTTTCAACCAGTACTTAGACAAGTTCGTAGTAGTATTTATCGATGATATTATGGTCTATTATAAAATGGAGGAGGAACATTATGAACACTTATGAATAGTTCTGCAAACACTAAGGAAACACAAACTATACACAAAATTCGACAAATGTGATTTTTATCAAGAAGAAATAAAATATTTAGGACATGTCATTTCCTCGGAAGGTATTGTCATAGACTGAGAAAAGATAAAAGCCATTATGGAACAGCTAATGAGTAATGATGTGGTAGACATCCATTCATTCATGGGAATCACCGGATATTATCTCAGATTCATAGAAGGGTTCTCCAAGATAGCCTATCCTATCACGTCATTACAAAAGAAAGGGACCAAGTTTAACAATTTCTTCCCACTTTCTGTTTGAATTTTTTATCTGATTCTATGTATCTGACCATATTCTCTAACAGTATTCAAAGAATATACTAGATGTGTATAGAATGACAAAAATATTCGAGAGTTAAAGAATTTTGGAAACCACTTTTTGTTTTCTTTGGATACTAAACAATCTTGAAAATCGACACCTTCGGAGGATTTTTGTATTTCCCTGTTTTCTTTTCGTTTGAGAATGGTCTACCTCTTTTTTGTTAGTTGACATCTATGGTGAATTTAGAGAATTCCCTTACAGAAAACTTTTATCCTTTTGTACCCTTCTGTGTGTGTAAAATTCTTAAGTCTTTATGCTTTTGGAATTCGGGAATTGTTGTGTGTTGTTGTTTGACATTTGAAAACCCCGAAACCCTGAATCCTGAAATCCCGAAGTGTTGATCCCACACCCTTTTACCTTTAGGAATTCTGGAATTGTTGTGTGATGTTGTTTGGCATTTGAAACCCCAAACCTCCAAATCCTGAAATGTTAGTTCCTCGTTCCCTTTCGCAATTTTGGGAATTGTTTCACCTCTTCAGAATTCAGGAGTTGTTGTGTATTGTTGTCTGGTATTTGAAACCCTGAATCCTGAAATTTCAAAGCGTTTGTCTGACTTTCTTTCCCCTTTCGGAATTCATGAGTTGTTGGGTATTTGAAACACGAAACCCTGAATCCAGAAATCCCAAAATGTTAATTCCCCGTTCCGTTTCACAATTTTGGGAATTGTTTCACCTCTTCATAATTCGGGAGTTGTTGTGTATTGTTGTTTGGTATTTGAAACCCTAAACCCCAAATCCTAAAATTCTGAAGTGTTGGTCCCACATCCTTTCACCTTTTAGAATTCGGGAGTTTTTGGGTATTGTTGTTGGGTATTTGAAACCCAAAACCCCGAATCCCGAAATCCTGAAATGTTAATTCCACATTAATTTTCTCTTTTCGGAAGTTGTTGTATGTTAGAAGTTTACTTTTGAAAACCCAAAACCCTGAAGCCCGAAATCCCGAAGTGGTGGTCCTACATCCTTTCACCTTTTAGAATTCAGGAGTTGTTGAGTATTGTTGTTTGGTATTTGAAACCTCGAAACCCTAAATCCCGAAATACTAAAGTGTTCATCCCACATCCTTTTGCCTTTCAGAATTAAGGAGTTGTTATGTATTATTGTTGGGTATTTGAAACCCGAAACCCCAAATCCCTAAATCTTGAAATGTTAGTTCCTCGTTCCTTTTCGCAATTTCGGGAATTGTTGTCTTTGATCACATTTTAGAAGTTTGCTTTTGTTGAAGTTTGGGCACTGGAACTCACAACTTTCGAACCCCGAATCTCCGAAATGTGGGTCTCAACTTTCCTTTTCTCTTTTAGGAAGTTTGTGTATGTTGATGTTGGGCACTGGAACTCACGAAGTTCTAAACCCCAAAATCCAAAAATGCGGGTCTCACCTTTCCTTTTTCGCATTTCAGAAGATTGTTATGCGTTGATGTTGGTTATTGTACTCGCAAAATCCCAAACTCTGAAATCCCGACATGCTGGTCACTTTTTGTGATTTTGATAGTTGTTGTGTGTTGATTGGAGAATCTTCCTCCCGATCAGAGGTATGAAAGTAATAGACATGTTCACAAGTCACTCGTATAGTTAAATTTGTGTTGGTGTTATAGGCATCATCAAATAAAAAAATATTGGTAATTTTTAGAAGACTTTAAATAACATTGAAGGGAAGAGTGTACACTTACTGTATCATCGAGTAGGAAGTTTCAAGTTGCATAGTAAATACAATAAATGATAGTAAGGCCTCTAACAAACTTTCAGACTCAAGCTTTATAACAAAATACTTAGTTGCGTGAATCTCGAAACTATGAAAGGATAATTGTAGAAACAAATATTTTTTTATGACAGTTTTTTGAGGTACATTACATATGGTATCAGATAAAAAGTTACAACACTGGGCCTAAACAGAGCCACATTGATTGCTTAGTATATATTTTGATTTATGAAAAAACAAATAGATCTTGTGGATTACAAATAGAAATCTTTTTTGTTTTGTGTTAAATAACGGTAGCTCAAGAAGGTGAAAAAATCAGGGTGGAAGAGAATCTGCAACAAGGACCTCATAGAGAACTAAGACAAAAAAGTGATGGAAGCTCACCCACGGAGGTGTTGGAAACAATGAGGAACCTTATTGTTGAACTACATGTTTTCAAGGTCGACAATGAAAAATTGAAGAAGGCATAGCAGGAACAGCAAGAGATAAATGAAGTCCTGATGTGTAGTATAGTAACCAAGCAAAGTCCGAAAGATGATAACCATGAGGAAGAGGTCAGCAAAAGGGCCTCCAAGAATTTTGGTGCAAAAACAAAAAAAGAAGATAGTTCGTCTTAACGGACACCTTCAGCTGAAGTCAAAACCATACTAGACAGAAATAGAAAACAAATAGACCACCTTGAAGGAGAATTTAAAAAGATTAGACCATCTACTTTTGATGGAGAATATAGGAAAGGAGAAGAAGCTGAGGCATGATTGTTGGACATCATAAAATACCTCCAAATCTACAAATATTCCAGCAACATGAAGGTTAGAATGGCCATCTACAATCTGAAGGGGAAGGCCAACATTTGGTGGCAAGACCTGAAATTGGCCAAGGGTCTAAAGGAGAAACAGTTGGAATGGTCCGAATTTAAGAAGTATTTTAAGAAACAATACCTTTATGAAAGCTATTATGAAAGGAACATGAAAGAATTCTATGAGTTATGACCCTAAAAATGAAAATGGAGGACCTTATAAATAAATTTCTGGAACTACTAAGCTTCGTACCATACATCCGAGAGAATAAAGTAAAAATCCAGTGATTCTTAAGCTATTTACCACTGTCCTACAGGAACAGAATTGAGTTTGACAACCCCAAATCCTTGAGTGAGGCATTCAGGAAAGCATGAATGTGTTATGACCAGTATAAATAGCGGGTAGAGTTTCCCAAGGCCTGGAAGGATAAGAAGCAAGATGGAATAATCCAACAGAAGAAGGGATACCAACCAGCTCCTTATCGGAATGCAGAAAAAAGTTTCCCATGGAAGGATTTTCACTCCAATCATCTAAATACAAAAGGCAGTGGTAAACAAGTAAACCTGGGAATGAAGAATTTTTGGGGACAACTCCTGCGAGCCATTAAAGTGTTGGAATTGTGGAGAGCCTCACCTAAGGAGGAACTAACCACATTTAATTGCAGCAAACAAAACTGCTATTCAAAATTTCCAGGAAGCCTCAACAATTGGTGACATGGGTAGAAGTCTGCATCGGATAAATGTAGCCATAGATGCTCGACAAGCTGACCACCAGTCCTCAGTGGTAGAAGTCGAAGGTAAAATCCATGATAGTTGAATTTCTATTTTAATTGACCCTGGAGCTATATTAAGTTATATTACTCCCAATGTAGTAGAGTTGAATAAAATTAAGAAACAAAAGCAAGAAAAATCTTGGCTTGTACAACTAGCAACAGGTGCTAAAAGAAAGGTAGTTAAATTTATTTTTGACCTTGAGTTTATCTTAGATGGTCAAAAGATAAGGACTAATCTGAACATCCTACCACTGGGGTCTTATGATATGATTATTGGGATCGATTGGTTGGAACAACACAAAGAAGTACTATATTGTTATACAAAGATACTTAGCTATAAAGATAATTTTGGTATTGTTAGAACATCCCAAGGCATACCAAAACCTGTATCAGTCAGACAAGTTTCAGCGATGCAACTCAAGAAATGTATTAGAAAGGGATGTCGATTTTAGGCCATCTAAGTCACAAATCTATTAGAAAACGAAGATAATCCCAAGTTAGAAGACTTTGTTGTCCTACATGAATTCAGAGACATGTTTAATGAGGAGATACCAGAATTACCTCCTAGGAGAGAAATATATTTCTCCATAGACATACAACCCGGATCAGCCCCTATCTCAAAAGCACCCTACTGAATGATTCTACCAGAACTAACGGAATTAAAAATACAATTACTAGAATTGTTGGACAAAGAGTATATTAGACCAAGTGTCTCGCCATGGGGAGCACTAGTCCTCTTTGTGAAAAATAGAGATGGTACTCCAAGACTATGTATCGATTAAAGACAACTGAACAAAGTAACCATTAAGAAAAAATACCCCTAACCCAAGATAAATGATCTATTCGATCAAGTTTGGGGGGGGGAATATGTTCTCAAAATTGGATTTACGATCTGGTTATCATCAAGTTAGGATAAAGGAAAAGGACATAAACAAAACTATTTTTCAAACAAGATACAAACACTACAAGTTTGTGGTCATACCTTTCGGACTCACTATTGCACCAGCCACATTTATGTGCTTAATGAACAACATTTTTAGCCAATACTTAGAGATGTTCAAAGTAGTATTTATCGACGTTATTATGGTCTATTTTAAAATGAAGGAGGAACATGATGAACACTTACGAATAGTTCTACAAACACTAAGGAAACACAAACTATACACAAAATTCGACAAATGTGATTTTTATCAAAAAGAAATACAATATTTATGACATGTCATTTCCTTGGAAGGTATTGTCGTAGACCCGGAAAAGATAAAAGCCATTATGGAATGGCTAGTGACTAAGGATGTGGTAGAAATCCAATCATTCATGGGAATCACTGGATATTATCTCAGATTCATAGAAGGGTTCTCCAAGATAGCCTACCCTATCACATCATTACAAAAGAAAGGGACCAAGTTTAATTGGTTGCAAAAGTGTCAAGATAGTTTTAACAAGCTAAAATAATTATTGACATCGGGGCCCATCTTGAAGGTAGTAGACCCAGATAAAGACTTCATAGTATGAGTTGATGTAAGTAAAGAGGGACTAGGTGGTGTTCTAACTCAGGAAGGGCACGTCATTTGTTATGAGTCCTGAAAATTAAAGGAACATGAGCAAAATTACGTCATTCATGACTTAGAATTGGCAGTAGTAATACATGCCTTAAAAATGTGGAGACATTATATAATGGGCAGAAAATTCTTACTATTGATGGATAATAGCGGGGTCAAATATATGTTTAACCAACCGAACCTTAATGTAATACAAGCAACGTGACTAGCCTTCCCGAGCGAATTTGACTTCGAGGTCAGATATATGGAGGGTAAGGATAATAAAGTAGCTGATGCTTTAAGCTGCATAATCCATGGGTTAATTGAGATAAACATCAGCAAGGTAGAAAGTGATGAACGAAGAATAAGGATGACAGGTATCAATGATGGAAATTACACTAAGATAATGGAAGAATTTCAAAATAGTATCGCAAACTCAGATAAACTAGATATAAGTATCGACAAGAAGGGACTACTAAGATTTAAAAATAGACTTTACATACCAGATTCAGCAGAGCTAAAATTAACTATTTTAGACAAAGTGCATAAGAAACCATACTTTGGCCATCCAGGTTACCAGAAAACAATAACAACACTCAGAAAACTATTTTACTGGCCTAATATGAAGGGTGAAGCAGCAGAGTACTTGGCTAGGTGCCAAGATTGTCAACAGGTTAAGGCTGAACACTAGCATCCATCCAACCTATTACAACCATTATCAGTACCAGAATGGAAATGGGATACCATATCGCTACACTTTATAACAGGTTTGCCTAAAACTCAAAAACAGAATGATTCAATCATGGTTGTAATCGATAAACTCAATAATTCTGCACACTTTATTCCTCTAAAGTCTACCTTTAAAGATATTAACATTGCTGAAATATTCATGAAAGAAATTTTTAGACTGCATGGTATTCCTAAAATGGTGATTTTAGATAGAGACGTAAAATTCACATCTGCTTTTTGGAAGAAATTGTTTGCAGGGATAAATACTAATTTGAATTTTAGTATGAGTTATCATCCACAAACAGATCCAGAGACTAAAAGAGAAAACTAAATAATAGAGGATATGCTTCGCATGTATGTAAGAACAAAGCCGAACAAGTGGGAAGACTACCTACACTTTGTAGAATTTGCATATAATAATGGGTACCAAACTTCGGCTAAGTTGAGCCCTTTTGAAATACTGTATGACAGAAAGTGTACAACTCAAATTAGTTGGGATAACCCGACTGACAGACTCATCGTTGGACCAAAGATTCTCCAAGAAATGGAGAACATGGTAAAAACGTTACAACAAAACTTGAAAGAAGCATAGGACAGACGGAAGAGCAATGCATATTAGAAAAGAAGAAACTTGGAATTTCAAGTGGGAGACCATGCTTATTTGAAGGTGAAAGCCTGCAAAGGCTCACTGAAGTTGGGGAACTATGCCAAGATGGCCCCCTTGTTTTGTGGGCCGTTCAAGATACTAGCTCGAATTGGACCCGTAGCATATCATCTTGCACTTCCATCTATTCTAAGAATTCATAATGTATTTCATGTTTCTTTGTTGAAAAAGTATATTCATGACCCTACTCATATGATTGATTGGAACTTGGTGCAAGTGGAACCTGAGGGCAAGTTCTAGGTGGAAACCCTGGGCATTGTGGACCAGAGAGAAATAACACTTCGAAACAGAGTCGTAGCTCATGTAAAGGTGAAATGGAAGCACTTTAGTCCTCAGGAGGCCACTTGGGAATTAGAGGGAGATTTGTGGAAATCTCATCCAATCCTATTCTAGGAAAGGAATGAACACTGAGGAAAGTGTTTTACTAAAGGGCGAAAGGATGTGCCATCCCATAAAAATAAAATATTTTTATTTTTGTGTGCTGCAAATTTATTTTCGTTTTTGGCAAATTTGAATCTGGAAACTTTTTGCCATTTATGGCAATTCTGAATTTCGAATTTAATAATTGTATTTAATTATTGTGATTGTTGAGCAGAGATATATTTGGACTCAAATAACTATTTGAATATGACACTTGTATCATAGAAGAATATTTATATTAATTGCAGGAGGACAAATGGAACAGCCAGGTTAAAAATCAACTGACCATGACTCCATGGGTGGGGAACATGTTGGAACTGCCTCTAGGCTGATTATGAGAAGTGGAAAATTAGAGATTTGGCCATTGGTAGCCCCTGAAAATCAAGGATTAAGAGAGCATCAAAAATCCCCAAAGGAGGGAAAAAGACCTGGGAAAAAGATTAATAAATAGCATATGCGAGGAGGCAGTATGCTGTGAAGTATTCTTGGAAAGGATTCTTGAGGTCCCTTGCTATTATGAACACTACAGTTTGAGTGTGATGCAAGAGGAGCCTGTTGAAATAGAATTGCCTTTCTATTATGAGAACTATTGAGTAAGTGTGAGGGAAGAGGATAACTTTTGGAATTGAAGGACATTGCTAAAGAGGAGTTTTCAAGTTCTCCCTCATGGATTCATGGTCAGGCTAGGGGGTGAATCGGGCAAGTAGATTTGGCTGCCCTGTTCTATGGTTGGGAGAAACGTGGTTGTTCATTTTGTATTCCCATGGATTGGATTCAGATATGTTAATTTTCCCCTCTCTATTATGAATGGCTATGTCTTTTGATGTTATGTGCCTATTGAATCTGAACTGGAATAAGTTACATTCTCTGTCTGTATGACTTTTTTCCATCTGGTGTATTGTATCTGATTAAATTGGATCTATAAATATTTCTTCCCACTTTCTATTCAAATGTTTTATCTAATTCTATTTATCTAACCATATGTTCTAGCAGTATGCAAACAATATACTATATGTGTATAGAATGACAAAAAAATTCGGGAGCTAAAGAATTTGGCAAACCCCTTTTTGTTTTCTTTGGATACTAAACAATCTTGAGAATCTACGCCTTCGGAGGATTTTTGGCTTTCCCTGTTTTCTTTTCATTTGAGAATGGGCTACCCCTTTCCTTAGTCAAGGTCTATAATGAATTTAGAGATTTCCCTTACGAAATTTTTTTATCCTTTTGTACCCTTCTGTGCGTGTAAAATTCTTAAGTGTTTATGCTTTCGAAATTCAGGAATTGTTGTGTGTTGTTGTTTGACATTTGAAAACCTCGAAACCCTGAATCCTCCCAAAGTTTGATCCGACACCCTCTTACCTTTCAAAATTTGGGAATTTTTGTGTGTTGTTGTTTGACATTTGAAACCCTGAAACCACGAACCTCGAAATCCTGAAATGTTAGTTCCTCGTTCCTTTTCGCAATTTCGGGAATTGTTTCACCTCTTCAGAATTCAAGAGTTGTTGTGTACTATTGTTTGGTATTTGAAACTCCAAACCATGAATATTGAAATTCTTAATTGTTGGTCCCACATCCTTTCCCCTTTTGTAATTTGGGAGTTGTTGGGTATTTGAAACCCAAAACCCCGAATCCCGAAATGTCAATTCCCCATTCCTTTTCGCAATTTTGGGAAATGTTTCACCTCTTTGGAATTCAGGAGTTGTTGTGTATCGTTTTTTGGTATTTGAAACTCTAAACCCCAAATATTAAAATTCTCAAGTGTTGGTCCCACATCCTTTCACCTTTCAGAATTCGGGAGTTGTTGGGTATTGTTGTTGGGTATTTGAAACCCAAAACCCCAAATCCCGAAATCCCAAAATGTTAATTCCCCGTTCCTTTTCTCTTTTTTGAAGTTGTTGTATGTTAGAAGTTGACTTTTGAAATTCCGAAACCCCGAAGCCGAAAATCCCAAAGTGGTGGTCCCACATCCTTTCGCCTTTCAGAATTCTGGAGTTGTTGTGTATTGTTGTTTGCTATTTGAAACACCGAAACCCCAAATCTTGAAATCCCAAAGTGTTGGTCGAACATCCTTTAACCTTTCGGAATTCAGGAGTTGTTGTCTATTGTTGTTGGGTATTTGAAACACGAAACCCCAAAATGTTAATTCCCTATTCCTTTTTGCAATTTCAGGAATTTTTGTGTTTGATCGCAGTCAGGAAGTTTAATTCTGTTGAAGTTTGGGCACTGGAACTCACAAGTCCCAAACCTCGAAACCCTGAAATGCGGGTCTCAACTTTCCTTTTCTCTTTTTGGAAGTTTGTGTATGTTGATGTTGGGCACTAGAACCCGCAAAGTTTCGAACCCCTAAATCCTGAAATGTGGGTCTCAACTTTCCTTTTTCACTTTTCGAAAGATTGCTATGCGTTGATGTTGGCGATTGTACTTGGAAAATACTGAACTCTGAAATCCTGACATGTTGGTAACTTTTTGTGATTTTTGGAGTTGTTGTGTGTTGATTGGATAATCTTCCTCCTGGTCAAAGGTATCGAAGTAACAGACATGTTTACAAGTCACTCGTATAGTTAAATCTGTGCTGGTGTTATAGGCATCATCAAATAAGAAAAAAATGGTAATTTTTACAAGACTTTAAATAACATTGAAGGGAGGATTATACACCTATTGTATCATCAGGTAGGAAGTTTCAAGTTGCATAGTAAAGACAATCAACAACAGTAAGGCCTCTAACAAACTTTTAGACTCAAGCTTTATAACAGAAGACTTAATTCCGTGAATCTCGAAACTATGCAAGGATAATTGTACAAACAAATTATTTTTTTATGACAGTTTTTTGAGGTACATTACATATGGTATCACAGAAAAAGTTACAACACTGGGCCTGAATAGGGCCACATTGATTGCTTAGTATAGATTTTGATTTATGAAAAAACTAGTAGATCTTGTGGATTACAAACAGAAAGATTTTATGTTTTGTGTTGAATAATGGCAACTAAAGAAGGTGGAGAAATCAGGGTGGAAGAGAATCCACAACAAGGACCTCTTAGTAGAATTTTTTCTAGAATACATAATACAAAAAAAATGAATAACATGCAAATCCGAGATGAGAAATGAGATCCAAGGAAGTATCAAGACAATATAATACATTCAAGAAGACGTGGTGACATTCGTTATAGAAGTATTTCCTTTCATAGACAATAAAGGTATAGTCTACTTTAAACAATTTAAGTATAAGAAGGGCCCAGGATGGCGTTAAGATTCAAATAAAATCATTAAAACAGTCATTGTATTATTTCAAATAGACAGGAGGAAAGGCCCTGTAGCTCTACTTCAAAAGATTTATTACATATATAAACCAGACCAGAAAATCAAGAGGACATCCAAGCCTTATATGGTTGCTGTGTATTAAATCTAACAATGAAATACATTATGACAATTTGGGAATTTCTCTTTATCCAACCACTATAGGAAGTCGAGTGAATCTATTCTTAATATCATTAAATCTAGGTTGAAAACCGTGGCCTTCATTGTTTGAAATCCTGAAGAGTTTACAAAGGTAACTCGAAGACCTTTCACGCAAGGAGTGTCTAAAATTCGGACTGCTCCATTACACTAAACATGAAAAAGAAAACAAGGGAACTTCCATTAGTTCCTATCTAATAGAAATAAGAATTCATAGTAGAGATCTAGAATTTGATTACCAACATAATCTATTTAAATAACATGCAATTATAGGTTATACTTAACTCAGGCCTGTAGATCAGGCCAACCCTCCTTTGCGCATGCTTGAATACATCATCCACAATCATAGAAGGGGTGGAAGAGGAAAGGTCCACCCTTGATGGGGAATCCATAAGAGGGGAGGAAGTTGAAGCATGGTTATTAGACATCAAGAAGTATATCCAGATCTACAACTATTCCAATAATATGAAGGTTAGAATAGCTATCTATAACCTGAAAGGAAAATCCAGCATTTGGTGGCAAGATCTGAAATTGGCCAAGGGACTAAAAGAGAAACAGATGGAATGGTCAGATTTTATGAAATATTTCAAGAAAAAGTATCGATCAAAAAATTACTATGAAAGAAAAACCAAAGAATTTTATGAGCTACGACTTGGTCAAATGGCTATGGAGGATCTGATAAACAAATTCTTGTAATTACTAAGGTTCATACCTTATATCTAGGAGGACAAAGTAAAAATACAATTGTTCCTAAGATGTTTACCACTATATTACAAGGACATAATCGAGTTTGATAACCCCAAGTCCTTGAGTGAAGTATTTAGGAAAGATCGAATGTGTTACAACAAATACAAACAACGAACATAATTTCCCAAAGCTTGGAAGGATATGAAACAAGACTGAATGAACTAGCGGAAGAAGGGATACAAGCCAGCTCCTTATCGGAATGCAACACAAATATTTCCAAGAAATGATTTTCACTCTAACAATCCATATACAATAGGTGGTGGTAAATGAGTAAATCTAGGAACAAAGAAGTTTGGGGACAGCCCCCGTGAACCATTAATGTGTTGGGAATGTGGAGAACCTCATCTAAGGAGGAACTATGCACGTTTAAATTTAGTATCCAGAACTGTTGTTCACAATTTGTAGGAAGCCTCGATGGTGGGAGATGTGGGTAGAAGTGTGCATCAAATAAATGAAGCCGTGGATGGTCGGAAAGATGACCACCAATCCTCTACGGTGGAAATTGAAGGTAAAATCAATAACACTCAAATTTTTGTTTTAATTGATCCTAGAGCTACGTTAAGTTATATCAATCCTAGTATAGTGGAGTCAAATAAACTTAAGAAAATGAGACATGCAAAATCATGGCTGGTACAACTAGCAACAAGAACTAAAAGGAAAGTGGTTGACTTTATTTATGATTATGAGTTCAGTTTAGGTGGTCAAAACATAACGACAAATCTGAACATTCTACCATTAGAATCTTATGATGTAATTATTGGAATGGATTGGTTATAAAGGCATAAAGCAGTGCTAGATTGTTATGAAAAGACACTTAAGTATAAAGATGAAAATGACACCGCTAGGATAGTTTAAGGTATACAAAAAATAGTATCAGTTAGACAAGTTTCAGTAATGAAATTCAAGAAATGCATGAGAAAGGGTTGTCAAGTCTATGCCATCCAAGTAAAAAAACTATTAGAAAAAGAAGATAAACCCAACTTGGAGGACTTTGTTGTTCTACATGATTTCAAAGATGTGTTTGTTGATGAAATACCTCAATTATCCCCTAGAAGGGAGATAGACTTTTCTATCGACCTTCTACTTGTTTCATTCCCTATCTCTAAAGCACCTTACCGAATGAGTTTCTTGAAATTGACAGAACTAAAAATTCAACTACAATAATTATTGGACAAAGAGTATATCAGACCAAATGTTTCACCATGGGGAGGACCAATCCTCTTTGTGAAAAACAAAGATGACACTCTAAGACTATGTATCGATTATAGACAATTAAACAAAATGACTATTAAGAAAAAATACCCCTTACCTAGGATAAATGATCTGTTCGATCAAGTAGGTGGGGTAAAGATCTTTTTGAAGTTGGATTTATGATCTGCCTATCACCAAGTTAGGAAAAAATATGAGGACATAAGAAAAAGACCTTTTCAAACAAGATATGGACATTATGAATTTGTAGTTATACCTTTCTGACGCACTAATGCGCCAGACACGTTTATGTGTTTAATGAACAATATTTTTAGTCAGTACTTAGAAAATTTTGTATTGGTATTTATCGATGATATTTTGGTCTATTCTAAGACATAAGAAGAACACGAAGAGAACTTAAGAATACTTATGCAAACTTTGAGGAAGCACAAATTGTATTCTAAATTCGATAAGTGTGATTTTTATAAAAAGAAAATACAGTACCTAGGACATGCAATATTTGTAGAAGGCATTACATTTGACCCTGAGAAAATAAGATCCATCATGGAATGGTTGGTACCTAAGGATGTAGTGGATATCCGGTCACTCGTGGGAATCATCGGATATTACCATAGAATTATAAAGAGATTTTCCAAAATTGCTTACCCTATCACATCGTTACAAAAGTAGGGGACCAAGTTCAACTGGTGATATAAGTGTCAAGACATTTTTAATAAGTTAAAGGAATTGTTAACAACCACACCCATTTTAAAGGTAGAAGATCCGAACAAAGACTTCATCGTCTCTGTAGATGCAAGTAAAGAGGAAATAGGTGGTTTCCTAACCCAATAAAGTCATGTTATTTCCTATGAGTCCCAAAAACTAAAGGAACACGAGCGAAACTATGTCACTCATGACTTAGAATTGCCAGTTGTAATACACGCCTTAAAAATGTGGTGACACTACATAATTGGAAAAAAGTTTATGTTATTGACTGAAAACAACGGTGTGAAATTTATGTTTATTCAGCCAGACCTTAATGCAATGCAAGCAAGGTGGCTAGCCTTCTTGAGCAAATTCGACTTTGAGGTAAGACATATCAAAGGTAAGGAAAATAAAGTAGTTGATGCTTTAAGCAGAAGAGTTCATGGGTTATTTGAAAAAAACGTTAGCATGGTAGAAATCGATATTGAATAGAGGATAAAGACTGTGGGTAATAATGACGAAAAGTACACTCAAACAGTGGCAACATTATAGGACACTACAGGGAATTTAGACAAATCATGTTTGATTATTGATAAAAATGGTCTACTATGATTTAAAAACATAATATACATACCATATTTGGCAAAATTAAAGTTAAGAGTTCTTGTTGAAGTGCATAAGAAACCATATTCTGGTCATCCAGGATACCAGAAAACGATAACAACACTTCGAAAATTATTTCATTGGCTTAATATGAAGGGTGAAATAGCAGAATACTTAGCTTAGTGTCAAGATTTTCAGCAGGTAAAAGCCGAACACTAGCATCCAACCATCCTATTACACCCCTTATCGGTGTCAGAATGGAAATGGGAGACTATATCACTGCACTTTATTACAGGTTTTCCTAAAACTCAGAAACAAAATGATTCTATTATGGTGGTAATCGATAAACTTAGTAAGTCTACACACCTTATTCTTGTAAATTCTAATTTTAAAGATATTAACATCGTTCAAATATTCATGAAATAAGTTTTTAGACGACATGGTATTCCTAAAATGGTGATTTCGGATAGAGACGTAAAATTTACATCTGCTTTTTGGAAATAATTGTTTGCAGGGATAAATACTAATTTGAATTTCAGCACGAGTTATCATCCACAAATGGATTGACAGACTGAACGAACAATCCAAATTGTAGAAGATATTCTCTGCATGTACGTAAGAACAAAACCAAGAAAGTGGGAAGACTACCTGCACTTGGTAGAATTTCCATATAACAATGGGTACCAAACTTCGGCTAAATTGAGCCCCTTCAAGGTAATGTATGAAAAAAAGTGTATGACTCCATTTAGCTAGGATAAATTAGTTGACAGACTCATGTTTGGACTAGAGATGCTCCAAGAAATGGAGAGTACGGTAAGAAAGGTACAACAGAACTTAAAAGAGGCATAGGAAAAACATAAAAATTATGCGGACTAGAAAAGAAGACACTTGGAGTTTCAAGTGGGAGACCATGTTTAGTTAAAATTCAAAGCCAAGAAGAGTTCACTAAATCTAGGGAACTGTGCCAAGTTGGCACCCAGGTTTTGTTTTCCCTTCGAGAAACTAGCTCGAATTGGTCCCGTAACATGCCAACTTGCACTTCCAGCCAATCTAAAAATTGATAATGTATTTCATGTTTCATTGTTAAAGAATTATGTTCATGACCCTACTCATATGATCGATTGGAACTTGGTACAGGTGGAGCCATAAGGTGAGTTCTAGGTGGAACCCCTGTGCATTCTGGACTCGAGAGAAATGGCACTTTGGAATAGAGTCGTCGCTTAGGTAAAGGTGCAATGGAATCACTTTAGCCCTTGGAGGGAGATTTGCGGAAATTGAATCCAACCTTGTTCCAAGAAAAGGAATGAACACTGAGGACATTTTTTTATTGAAGGGGGAAAGGATTTGACATCCCCCAAAATAAATTATTTTAAAGTTGGAAATTTCTTAGGAAATTAATTTTCATTTTTGGCAAATTCGAAATTGGAATTTTTTTTCCATTTATGACAATTTCGAATTTCAAATTTGGTTAATTGTAATTAATGATTATGAATTTTGGGCCTAGATTTGATTTGACCCAAACTAACTACTTGATTATGACACTTGTATCAAACAAAATATTTTATAATTATTGCTGGAGGAGAAATGGAACAACCATGTTGAAATCATTTGACCATGACTCCATGAGTGGGGAACATGTTGGAACTACCTCAGGGATGATTGTTACAAGTTGAAAATCTAGAATTTGGCCATGGGAAGCCCCTGAAAATTAGGGATATTTAAAGATGAAAAAAATCCCAAGAGGGAAAAAGACCTAGGCACTTTTGTTTTTAAATATATAGAATAGGTGAGGAGATAGGACGTTGCCTAGTATGTTGGGGAAATTTATTGATTTCTTGTTGTTATGAACACTACTTCCTGACTATGAGGTAATGAGAAGAATACTAAAAATGAAAGGCATTTGCTGAGGAGGATTTCTAAGTTAGCCCTCATGGATTCATGGTCAAGCTATGGGGTGAACAGGACAAGTGATTTGGATTCCATATGACAAGGTTGGGGGGAACGTTGTTGTTCCCTTTGTCTTTCAGCGTACTGGTTTAGATATGTTATTTTATCCCTTCTTTGGATGAATGTTTTATATTTAAATATCTAATAGAATACATTTGTGAATTCTGAATCTAAGTAATACTATGGACAAAAGATCGAACAAAATGCCTCTAAACTAGTTCTGAATGCATTATCTCTTTTGTGTCTTATTGCTAAGTGAATGTTAATTTTCGTGTGATAATAGTTGAAAGAATTGCCTGGTCAAGATTCTGGAAGTATGGTTTTGTGAGCTAGATTACTATTGTAATGAGATAAACTGTAGGTGAAAATTCCCTCAACTAAATTGTAATCACAGCTTAAGAATTATCTATGGACACAATGTTGAAACTGAATAGTGTAGCCATGTATACACAAGCATATGCCTACATTCTTATAAGTAAATTTATATACAGAAAAACATAGTAATTAATTGATATTTTTCTTTCATGTACATGCTAAATCGAAACAAGGAGAAACTCTATATATGTACGGAACAGAAAGAGATTATACATTTGTATCCTACTGAAGAAAAATACATAGTCACAATATTCACAAAATATTGAAGTAAGGTAAGACAACATTGTAGGCTCATATAGCGTAATAGATACCTATATGATATTAATATGTGTGTGTGTGTGTGTGTGTGTGTGTGTGTGTGTGTGTGTGTGTCTGTACAACTGTAAAAACCATGGTTAAATAGATGCATAGGGATTATTAATTATAATTAATTTGATAATCTGACTATCCTAACATGTTAGTTAAACAATAATTATTTCTTAATAATATTAACTAATTAATTATTTATTAATTACTTGTTCATATCTGTCAATGTTTAATTAATTAATTAATTGACTCATTAACTATTTGAGTAATGAATCAAATGGGTTAATAATTTAATTTCTTAAAGACTTACGTATGAAGGGGGGGAAAGAAACATTAAATGGAGGGGATAAGATAATAAATAAGGGGATGAGATAATAAAGAAGGGGATAAGGTAATAAAGGAGGGGATAAGGAAATTAATGAGGGGGAGGAGAGTCAGTGAAAGGGAAGATATGATGGGGGAAGAGTCGGACGGGAAGGCATTATGAGAAGAGGGGGAAGGAAGAATTATGGGGGAGGAGAGATTGTAGTTCTAGTTTGGGGATTTTATGGTTCTATTGTTGGTTTCTGCATTTTTTGGTGAACCAATGCAGGGGCATGGGGGATAGGATTCCTTTTGGTTGCCTANGGAAGAGTCGGACGGGAAGGCATTATGAGAAGAGGGGGAAGGAAGAATTATGGGGGAGGAGAGATTGTAGTTCTAGTTTGGGGATTTTATGGTTCTATTGTTGGTTTCTGCATTTTTTGGTGAACCAATGCAGGGGCATGGGGGATAGGATTCCTTTTGGTTGCCTGTATCTAGGGAGCTCGATAGACTTCTCCTAGTTGGCTAGGGGGTTAGAAGGTTTGGGCAGAGTTGGTCAGTGCATCAAGATAGGAAAGGCAGCAGGGAAAGGACAGCCATATCGACAAGAATTGGCATCAGAAGTAGGTATTTTATTTATGAGTTGTTGAGTTATTTTCATGCGGTGGAATAATTTTAAAAATTTTGTTGAAAAATTATGCTTATATGATGGTGTATGGATTATTTATGCAAAGAAAGGAATTATATGTTTATTTGTATGAAATTTTTGGATTTAATTAAGTTAGTTCTCTACACATGGTATCAGAGCCCTTGTTCAAAATCTAGAGCCAAAGGCCTACCTACCCACCCAGAAATTTAAACAAACCCCACCCAAAAATTTAAACACCCTAAAACTCTTTAAAATTTATGGGCCTGAGGTCCAAGCTCCAACTCCAACTCCAGCTCCACCTAACCTAGAAGCCAACACACAATTTTTTAACGCAAATATAAATATAAATAATAATACACTTAGGGAAGATTTTTTTTTTTTAACTCAGATATAAATGTGAACACTGATAATTCCTTGTTCGGATGCTTAAGTTCATGCTTTGCATCTAGCAAATGACCCAGAAGCTAGACCTGCACATGGACCTGATTGTATTTTTTTAGAAATAACTTTTCTTCTAAAAATAGAAATCTACAAAAAAAATAGCATCATATTACAAAAGTGCTTCTACTTCTACTTTTAATCAAGTCTTTCTATTTATTCGAAGTTATATCAAAGAAGGTATGGGATAGGCAGACTGAGGGGTGAAAGTATGGTCGGCATTGTATATGGGTTGTTCATATCGTGAAAATTTGGCAAATAATGGCTGGAATTGTAACGATTTAGATAGATTTGAAGACGTGAGCAAATTCTGATTGACAAATTTTGATGGCAATATTCGGATTGAGTTTCTATTTAGAAATGAATGACAATTTGAATGCCAATACTTGTAGTTATTTCTTATTCTTTTTTAAAATAAAATAAAAAGAATGACAACCCACCACTTAACTTTCATACTAGTAAATAAAATAAAAGAATGATAGCACACCATTTAACTTTGACACTAGTTTCCTAGCAGTCGCCTCATGACGATGATGATGTGTGTTGCATAGTGATAGAATCCTCTCCTCTCCTCTATCAGTCGATACTAATTTAATATTGTTGTTTAGTTGTTGACAATGTGTCACTCTTCATATTCATTCACTGAGGCTGTTTTAGGTTTTAGGGGATCGAATCCTTTGTTGGGTGTAGTCAAATTTGAGTCGGGTTGAGTTTGGCTCTTCTTTCTCTTCCTCATCCTAACTGTAATGAAATGCATGAGTCTACATTGTTTTTACCTATGGCTTCCTATTGTGGCTATGCGTCTAGTAGAACCAATGCCAACGCACGTGCATCAACTTGCTTGCCTTGGCTATCGCAGTGGTTGTAGCTTGTTTTCCACACCTTTAAAACCCTAACCTGATCTCATTGGATGGATGTAACATTTTGTGATTCGTCGGACCCCTTCGAGCATCAAAAGGCAGTGGAAGATTTTTTCCCTATCGAAGTCCTGGAAAAACCACCGACAGATACCCTAACCCATCATTGCTCTTGAGTAAAAAGAAAAAAAAAATAGGGGCTTGAACGCCAAGATACGAGATCATAGTCTTTGAGCTAGCACCTGCACATATAACCATAGGTTATAAACAACACATAAACCAACACAATCTGAACACACTAAGCGTAAGTGCCAAGCCAGATTCCATTCCACAAGTCTCATCCTCCAATGAGAGACATTGGTTTGGTGAGAAAAGTCGGTGTTTCCTCTCCAGCCATTATCACAATGACTCTCTCCTCCTTATCATCGTCGTTCTAGAGTTCAGCCATTTTTTTACGCTCAACTAAACCACCAGTATGGACCTAGTTTCCATGTTTGAAAAGGTTAGATAGTCTTATCCACTAGTAACTGCAAGAAAAAAGCAACAATGCTAATGATATTGCCCCTACTATGGCTACCACTCCGTCGAAAAAATATGGAACTGGTGATTCCCATGATGAATCAATTCCCCCATTGTTGACGCTACTATTTCCCATTGAACATGCCACAGTTATATCTGTAAACACACTAAGCGCTAGCACCAATCTTTATTCATTCCACACGACTTCAGTAAAAAAAATATATATGGGCTCGAGGGCCAAGTCTCATGTTTCATTGCATCTACCAAAGTCCACAATCGAATACACATACAAATCCTAGTGCACAAAGCACCAAGACACATCCGAGGAGAGGAGCATAATCTATTCCAGAACTTGTCCACAAACAATAAAACCGACAAACACAATCAATCAAACACAATCAGGCAAACACAATAGAGAATAATCTATTAGTCCTCTGTGTAGAATTTTTTTTTCTAGAATGACAACATAGGAAAGGATAACCGACAAACTAGGGAAGAACTGATTGCGTACCAGTTCAGTGAGAGAACCACCAAAAAAAAAAAAAGAGGATGCAGAGGGAACAACCATGGCGGCCGACCGCATTGCCAAAAGAAAATGGAGGCAAATGTAGAGTTAGGGTTTAATAAAGGAAGGAAGTGGAGGAAGCAAGGTGGGCATGTGGAATCCATGTGTGCCTGCACTTGTTTTTTTTCTTAATTGTTTTTTTTTTTTTTTTTATTAAATTTTTTATATATTTTATTTTTAAAGTTTGTGTGTGTTCGTTTAATTTTTTTTTTATTATTTTGGTGTAAAATAATTTAGGTTAATTTAGTTTAAATTAATTTAAAGTTAATTCAGTATAAAAAATAATTTTTAAAGATAATTAAGTAATTTTAAAATTATTAGTGTATTTAATTTTCTTTAAAAAAGAAAAAAAAAAATTAATTAAATTAATTGTGTATTTAGTGTAAAGTTAAACTACATTAAAGTTAATTAAAATGTTAGAGGGTCCATGGGTTTTGAAACCAAGACCACCCACCAAGTGAAGCGCGTCAAGAAGAACACTAACACCAATGTGCCACACATATCAATTTTACAAAGTAAATTCACATATAAATAATTTAATTATCAATAGTAGCAAAGTACTACCCTAAAGAATAATCTCCCATTATCCAAGCGTCAAGCTCACGATACCTTACACACAACTCATCGAGCCAATCGCTGAGCTCTTCCATTCCATTCCACTATTCAAAGCTAAACACTAAGCTTCAATGCATCGCCTTAGGCTCACTACATCATACGACCACAAGTCCAGAACAATACATAACCACAACGCATAAGCACTAAGCTCCAATGCCCAAAAACCACTCTACAATCCTCAAGACTCGCACCTGCAGTCACCGAGACAGACAATTCAATGCATATGTACAATGTGCCAAGGTGAGCCCACGAGTCAAGCATCAAAGGATAATTAGTTATAAGTGAAAAGTTTAAAGGACTTAGACTAGGACAAGTGAGAAGGAGGTGGAATACACACTATGAGCGTAGGCTAGAGGAATTGGCGAGTATGACGCAAGGCTAGCGTAGTTACCGGGAAAGGGAGTCAATAGTTTTCATAGGCAAAGAAATCAATATTAGACACTTAAGCCCTAACCTAGCCAATCCCCTAAAGAGAGTAACGTCTGTTTACAGACAAGTAAAGAAAAACTTACACCTAACTTTGTTTCTAGTTTAAGTAGTGAAAATTTGAAACGTCCTTGAACTCATCCTGACAACTTTGGTTGATGCAGGTTAAATCATATAGGATGGTTATAACTTGAGGGAATTGAGGGAGGGGAGCATCGTCGCTGGTAGCGCCAACACTGCCAGTGCCGCCACCACCATCGCCCAAACTAGTTCTCATACTGCGCTTGTTGGAGGCCATAAATGAGACTTTAAAGGGGTGGCAACCAGTAGGGACCGAAGTGGAACCTCCACCATCTAGAATGGGTAATCTAGAAGCATTGATGGATTTGGGGGGAGGAACTCTAGCCGAAGACATGACTCAAGAATTGCAGAAGATCAAACTTCCGGAGTTTGTCGGGGGTCATGCCAGTGAATGCCTGGAAGCATGGTTGGAAGGCATGATAAGGTGTTTTTCCTTAAGGGACTATGTGTCAAACTCGAAGATAGCAATTTTTCAGTTAAGAGACAACACCTTGAATTGGTGGGGCAACCTAGAAAGAGAACTTCATCTTACCACAGACACCATATCTTGAGAACTTTTCGAGGAGAGGTTCCTAAGGAAATATGTACCAGCTTATTATGAGGAACAACAGGTAGGGGCATTTCATGCCTTAGTACAGGGAAATAGAACTGTAGAAGAATATGAGGTCAGATTTATGGAATTGGTCAAATATGTTTCGTATATGGATAATGACCAATGACAAGCAGAGCACTTCATATATGGATTGAACCCTAAGATAAGAGCTATGGTGTGGATGTGAAAACTGTTTTTGGTAGTAGAAGCTATGGAAAATGCACGTTATGCAGAGGAACATGTGAACTTAGCTGGGGGTACAAGACTGACATTTTTGCATCATCCTGGATTCGTCGGGAACACCCCTAGCACATTTCCTAGGGGAGGAGGCTCAAGGCCACCTCCATATGGTAACAAAGTCACATGGAGGAAAGTAACAACAGGGATTTCAATGGAAATGAGTGCAGCATCTCGTTCATCACCAGCGACGTAGATAGGTCCACGTCCATCTCAGGGAACAACTAGTCGGGGCAGGGGTTCCAGGGGAAGGAACTCATTTCAGAGACAGTCACATAACAGTGCATAGGTTCAATATCGTGTTACCTATTGGGGGTGTGGAGGACCCCATTACCAGTGTGACTGCCCAGAGTTACAATTAGGGTTCGTGCATAGAGAAGGAAAGGCCCCGATGGGAAGAGAAAGTAGTAGCCACCAGATTTATGTTGCGATTAATAATCGCCAGGCCGAACATCAATCCACAGTGGTGGAGTCATCAAGTACACTAAATCATATCAATTTTAAGATTTTATTTTATTTTGGTGCGACAGATAGTTTCATTTCACCATCTGCACTAGAAAAGAGTGGGTTGGTAGCCTACGAGCACGATGACTTTAAACAATTCGAGATGGCTTTAGGGGAAAAACAAGTAGTAGGACCTAGCATTGATAATTCTATAGTAGACCTAGGAGTGTGTACTACCAAGTTGAAGGTATATGTCAGTGCTCTCAGGGCATACAACCTAATCATTGGAATTGATTGCTTAGAAGCTCATCGAGCTTTGGTAGATTGTTTCGCTAAAAGGGTGCTCTTTGTAGACGACGAAGGAAGGCCAGTAGAGATCCAGGGTGTACGGGGAAAAGTGTCATTATGATTTATCTCAACTATGAAGGTTAAGCGATGCTTGAGGAAAGGATGTCAACTTTATGTAGTGGAAGCAGTGAATGAAAGGAAGGGACAATCATTGGATCAGTACCCAGTATTGTCAGAATTTAAGGATGTTTTTCCTAATGAGTTACCAGGGTTACCTCCTGAGAGGGAGCTTGATTTTACTATTGAGCTAAAACCTAGTGCAGAACCAATTTCCAAAACTCTATATCAGATGAAAGTGCTTAAACTTTGTGATTTGCAAATGTAGTTTAAAGAGTTACTCGACTTAGGGCTAATAAGGCCCAGTGTCTCAGCTTGGGGCGCACCAGTAATTTTTGTAAAGAAGAAGGATGGATCCTTACGACTGTGTATATACTACAGGGACTTGAATCATGCTATAGTGAAAAATAAGTACCCAATGCCATGAATATATGACCTCTTCGATCAAATGAAAGGAGCAGCGGTATTCTCAAAGATCGATTTGCGATCAGGGTATCATCAGTTAAGGATTAAGGAAGGCGATATCCCAAAAACTACCTTTCGATATTGGTTTGGACATTACAAATTTGTTCTAGTACCTTTTGGATTGACCAATGTGTCAGTAGTATTCATGAGCTTCATGAATGGCGTATTCTAGAAGTACTTAGATCGATTTAAACAAGTCTTTCTAGATGACATCCTCATCTATTCCAAGAATGAAAGAGAGCATGAGAAACACTTACAAGTAGTGTTGTCCTTCCTTAGAGAGAACAAATTATATGGGAATTTGTCAAAGTGTTTCTTCTTCTAGAAATGGATTCACTATTTAGGTCATATCATTTTCGATGAAGGAATCTCTGTGGACCCAGAAAAGGTAAAGGCCATTATGAAGTGGCCAGTGCTAAGAAATGCCCATGAGGTGAGAAGCTTCATGGAGCTAGTAGGTTATTATTAGAGATTTGTGGAAGGATTCTCCAAGATAGAGAAACCCATCACCACTTTGCAATGCAAGGGGATCAGGTATGAATCGACAAAAGAATGTGATAGTGCATTCATTGAGCTTAAGAGGTTACTAACTAGTGCACCAGTTCTACAAGTGTCGGATATGGAAAAGGACTTCATAGTCTGCACAGATGCCTCGAAGAAAGGGTTGGGGGCTGTGTTAATGTAGGATGGAGGAGTGATAGCTTATGTGTCAAGGAAGTTGAAGAAACATGAAGAGCTATATGCGACTCATGATTTAGAGTTGGCATTTGTAATGCTAGCTCTGAAACTTTGGAGGCAGTATCTTGTGGGGCGAAACTTTGAGCTCAAAATAGACCATCAAAGTTTAAAACACCTCTTCACTTAAAGGGATCTAAATGTTAGGAAAAGATGATGGAGTGAGTTTATGAGTGAGTACAATTTTGGTATTTCATACATCAAGGGAAAGGAAAATGTGGTCACAGATGCCTTGAGCAGGAGACCACGTGTCTTCTCCTTGATACCCTTAAAAGTCAATCTGAGGGAACATGTGTTGATACAACTTTAAGGAGATAGTTCGTATTTGAAGGTTACTTCAAACCTCCAGAGTGGGAGGCAGTTACATCCAAAGTATGAAGGATATAGTCTAGAAACAGATGAACTATTGAGATATTGTGGAAGGATGTACATCCCTGAAGATGGGGATATTCAAAGCATCATACTGAAGGAAGACCATAGAGCACTTTATTGTGTGCATCCGGGTGTGAAGAAAATGTACGAAGACATGAGGAAGCTTTTCTTTTGGCTAGGCATGAAGCACAATGTAGTCCATTTGGTCACCAAGTGACTAGAGTGTCAACAAGTGAAAGCCAACCACCATCACCCGACAGGCCTCCTATAACCACATGATGTCCCTATGTCCAAGTGGGAAGTCATCTCTATGGATTTTATTGTGGGGTTGCCACTCACATCTCATAGACACATTGCCATTCTTGTAATAGTGGATAATTTAGCCAAGAGTGCTCATTTTATTCCGATTAGAGACACTTATGATGTCACTGATGTGGCACATGTGTTTGTAAGCAAGGTTATCCATTTGCATGGGATAACTAAGAAGATCATTTCAGATAGGAACTCCAGATTCACTTCTAGGTTTTGGACAAGTTTGCAGTCAACATTGGGGACTCAGTTGAACTTAAGAACAACTTATCATCCTGAAATAGATGGGAAAACCGAGAGATTAAATCAAGTCATGGAAGACATGCTTAGGATGTATGCCATGGATAATCAAACCTAGTGGGAGAAGTACCTACCTTTGGTAGAGTTTGACTACAATAACAATTTTCATAGCCCCATCGGAATGCCACCCTATGAAGCTCTATATGGAAGTCCATGCAGAACGTCGTTGAGTTGGGATAGACTAGAAGACCAAGTAACAGTTGGGCTAGAATTGATTCAAGAGATGGAGGAACAGGTAATTTAGATTAGGTAGATACTAAAGGAAGCGTAGGATAGGGAGAAAAGTTATGCGGATGCACACAGGACCAACTGAAGTTATGAAGTGGGAGACCAGGTTTTCATTCGTATCAGGCCTAATAAGAGTACCATATGGTTTAGGAAAGGGACAAAGTTGTCACCTCAATTTATAGGACCACTCAGAATCCATGGACCCATTGCCTATTGTCTCGTACTCCCACCCCACTTTCATAAAACTCATAATGTATTTCAAGTATTTGTTTTACGTCATTATGTTGATGATGAATCACATAAACTAAATTGGAAGGAATTGCATGTACCAGACGTGGGAACTCTCACGGTAGAACCATTACACATATTGGACCGTAGAGTTTGACAGCTCAGGAACCGTCTGGTAGACCAAGTTAAGGTCCAATGGGACAAGTATAGTCCAGGATCTGCTACTTGGGAAGACGCCGAGACACTACGATGCAACTATCCCTCACTTTTTTCACCACCTGGGGAATATGTTTCTTGAAGTTTGGGTGTATGTAACACCACATTTTGACTTAGACATCCAAGATTACCTGAGGCCTACACTTTTATTTTCTACTCACAGTGAAACTATTAAATGACACACTTAACTTTTAAGACGTATGAACCTTTATGAATGTTTAAATGTTATTGATGATGATGGATATAGTGCGATCTACTATGTGAATGTAAATTTTATGAAAGTTTAAATGTTATTGATGATGATGTATATGATGTGACATATTGCGAGAATGAAAATTTTATGAATGATTAATGCTATTAGAATGATGTTGGATATGATGCAATCTATTTGGTAAATGATAATTTTATGAATGGGTCTCAAAATTGAATTATGGGATATTATGAGATCTATTTCTAACTTAAAAACCTTGATGTTAAGTTGTTGGTACATGGATACCGAATTGAAATGATGATTGTATGCAATTACATGATGATAGTGCATAGAAATGTATGAGTTTGTGTTACAGACTACTCTGCAGGTTATGGGATATGAAATAGCTAAGGGATAATGATGACAAAAGTGGATGTCATGACCAATAGCCGAGAAACATTATGGTATGAATATTGTATGTGAAATTATATTGGTTTGGATGCATTGCTATGATATGTAGACCAGTGCAGCAATTCAGGTGATGAGACTGCCCAAAACCAAATAAACGATGACAAAACTCCCAGCAACATAGTTTCATTGTATATTCCATTGTAGGGTGTGGACCCTAGTTATGATTAGGAGGGGTAGAGGCATTTCCCACCGTGTATCCTCCAAAACCTGAAGTCATGGGAGGATGGTGTTATCTCACACTCCCCTAAACTTGTAATGATGACTGTCAGTTGCCTGTTGGGGAAGCGTGGTTGAGATAGTGACACTTCCGCTTACGGGTTCTATTTGGAGTTAGGTCAATATAGTTGATGCTCCAAGATAGTCTAGCAGAGGAAGGATAGGAATGAAAATGGAAGTAAGTTAGGGAGGAAGGATGAGTAGAAATAGTTGAGAAAGTATGGAGATTTGTCTGATGGTGGAAGTTAATGTTTTCCCTTCTAAAAGAGAATGTGTATATATGAATGTTCACAATTATGTAACTAAACCATAGTTGTATAAATAAAATTGTTGAACTAGGAAAATTGTAATTAAAGGATTTCACAAACATTTGATTGGTTTATTGTCTTTTATAAAAGACTAGTCTTGTTGATTGGATTGGATGCATACATAAATTACTAAAGGGTGATAGTTATTGATTATTAGTACATGCACAAGACTTGTATGTACTAGCTACACATGCATTTATGGTACATATACACTAGTATGTACGATTTTTCTTGACTTACTTACTAATAGTGTCAGTTAATTGTTATGAATGTGTGAACCTTGTTTCTTTTCCTTTGTATCATGAGATACCTTAACTTTGAGATGAAGTTTCCTGAAGGGTGGGTGTATGTAACAACCCTGGTTAAATAGATGCATAGGGATTATTAATTATAATTAATTTGATAATCTGACTGTCCTAATATGTTAGTTAAACAATAATTATTTCATAACAATATTAACTAATTAATTATTTATTATTTACTTTTTCATGTCTGTCAATGTTTAATTAATTAATTAATTGACTCAATAATTATTTGACTAAAGAATTAAAGGGGTTAATAATTTAATTTATTAAATACTTACGTATGAAGGAGGGGAAAGAAACATTAAATGGAGGGGACAAGATAATAAATAAGGGGATAAGATAATAAAGAAGGGGATAAGGTAATAAAGGAAGGGATAAGGAAATTGATGAGGGGGAAGAGAGTTGGTGAGAGGGGGAGGAGAGTTGGTGAAAGGGAAGATATGACGGGGGAAGAGTCATACGGGAAGGCATTATGAGAAGAGGGGGAAGGAAGAATTACCTGGGGAGGAGAGACTGTAGTTCTGGTTTGGGGATTTTATGGTTTTGTTGTTGGGTTCTACAGATTTTGGTGAACCATTGCAGGGGGCACCAGGTTGCTCGGGGTTTTGGGCATGGGGCCAGGATTCCTTTCAATTTCCTGGAGCTAGGGAGCTACACAGGCTGCTCCTAGCTGGCTGGGAGGTTAGACGGTTTGGGCAGAGTTGGTCAGGCATCAGGCTAGGCAAGTAAGTAGGGAAAGGACAACCATATCAACGGGAATTAGCATCAGAAGCAGGTATTTTATTTATGTATTGTTGAGTTATTTTCATGCTGTGAAATAATTTTAAATTTCTGTTGAACATTTATGCTTATATGATGGTGTATGAATTATTTATGCAAAGAAAGGAATTATATGTTTAATTGTATGAAATTTTGGGATTTAATTAAGTTAGGTCTCTACAACAACAATTTTATATTCTAGTTTCCTTTCACTTGAGATTAGATTTCCAAAAGAAAACGTACACCTTTCGAAATATACAAGTTCAATCCCATACAATGTGTGACTGTAAGTTCAAACTATACATACAATAGATACCTAAACGAAATATAAGACGACAGTCTAACTATGCTTTGGTAAAAAAATTTCTGGAATACATAATGAGAGAAAAAATGAATAGCATGCAAATCCGAGATGAGAAATGAGATCCAAGGAAGTATCAAGACAATATAATACATTCAATCAGATGTGGTGAAATTCATTACATAAGTATTTCCTTTCGTAAACAGTATAGGTATAGTCTACTTTAAACAATTTAAGTATAGGAAGGGTCCAAGATGGAATTAAGATCATTAAAACAGTCATTGTATTATTTCAAATAGACATGAGGAAAGGCCCTGTAGCTTTACTTCAAAGGATTTATTACATATATCAACGAGAACACAAAATAAAGAGGACATCCAAGCCTTATATGGTTACTATGTATTAAATATAATAGTGGAATACATTACAACAATTTGGGAATTTCTCTTTATCCAACCACTATAGGAAGTCGAGGGAATCTATACTTAATATCATTAAATCTAGGTTGAAAACTATGGCCTTCACCATTTCAACTCATGAACAATTTATAAATGAAAATCTAATACCTTTCACACACGGAGTGTCTATAATTCGGATTATTCCATTACACCAACCCTAAAAAGAAAACAAGGGAGCTTACATTAGTTCCTACCTAATAGAGATATGAATTTGTAGTAGAGATTTAGAATTTGATTACCAATGTAATCTATTTAAATAGAATACAGTTATAGGTTATACTTAACTCATGCCTGTAGAGAAGGCTAACCCTCCTCTACGCATGCTTGAAGATGCTGTCTACGATCATGGAAGGGGTGGAAGAGGCAAGGTCCACCTGACGCATACCCTCACAAAAAAGGGGCCCATCATTAGTGTTGGTACCAATCACATAATCATTGGTTTATGAAATGAAATCAACAGTGCTAATAGTTAACAAATAAATTTTGTAAAACATACTGTGTGAATAGGCTGAGGGAACAAGTGCAAACAATTACAAACAAAACAAGATATACACAAAAATATTGAGTTTAAACACTTTCCGAACCGATTTTTTCTATTACAAAGGCCAATTATAAATCAAAGATAAGTTCAGAGTTAATCTATTATTAAATTCAAATGGAGTAACTTACATGCAGACCTCGCAATGACTGAGGAAACCCTAATTATTACAAGAAGCTCCACAAACTCAAACGTCTATGTCATGATTATTCTGGGGTAGTGGATTTTTCAAAAACACAGAGAATTACATTTCCTTTAACATACCAGAGAAGAAGGAAAAAAATTAAGGAGACATTACGTTCACAAGTAACAGTTAAGGATTCATTGACAACTATAGAAGGAAGGATTCATTCTCTATAAGAAATTGCAATGTGTTTTGCTATACTAAATGAAAAGTAAATTAACTCCAGACTAAGACTACACGTATCCTCCCAAAAGGTTTAATATCAATCCTCTACATATACCAACAGAGAGAACATAAGAAATAATGACAATCGGGACATGCAACCCCGGGATTGAATTTACCCTTAAAACACTTCAAGTGTAAATTTCCTAAGTCGGGACAAGGGGCTGGTATGATGAGACTTCTCAAGAAGTTATAAAATAAATCTATAGTAAGCATCTTCTTATTCATAAATGGGAAGCAATCCAGGTAATTTACAAAGAATAATGATAATGGGAGATTTAAGTAAAAACAAGTAAGATTGACTCAAGGGTTCACCCACTTTCATAAAGAAAAAAATCTTATTTAATAACCAGAACACAATGTTAATGAAAGATTACCAGGGAGGGTGAATGGCGATGTCGTTCCACCGGGTAACATTTTCCCCAAATCGATAGCCTGATTCTCTGAGAAAATAATACGCAGAGCCTCCCAAAGGACTCCATAATGGAAACAACAAACACATTAAAACCCTAAGAGGAACCTTAACTACTTAGTTTAAATGTTGAAGGTATGAAGGACGGTCTAGCCATGCGACGAGGGTAGAGTTGGTGTGACTGGAATGGATGTAGAGGTAGGTGAGAGCATTATAACTCACACACACAAAGCTTCCATTAAACAATAGATGCAGAGTCTTAACTCCCTTCTGATAGTAGACCACTCTTTCACATCAAGAAATTCACGAAGTAACTGAATCCCTCCATGACTCGGCGAGTTGGAACTCGTACACTTCAATTGCATTGTTACAGTTAGCTTATCATTCGAGAGAAGGTTCATTGGAACATATTTTAGTTAAGTTGAAGTTAACACAAGATCTCATTACTCAAACTTTGCTAAGTAAAGGGATTGGAATATCAATAATCATGGATAATTTGTAAAGGAACCCATATATGATTGGGACTATGTATATTGATTCTAAGTGCATATTACAAAGCCATTTCTTTTCAACTGTGGGGTATAGATCCGTCCCCGTGACTATATATATATATGGTAATTAAATATTTGTTTTCAAAGGAAAAATTAAATAGTATTCCACACAAAGCATAGAAATCTCTTGTTTAAAGAGAGAGTAGGACTATAATTCCTAAGTCTCATCTACTGTATAGATACATATGTATATAGGTGAGTAGGTTAGAGACTAAATGGGAATTACTAGAACCCTTGGTGAATTAGCTGTATAAGTTTGTATCTAAAGTAATATAGATAGGTATGGAAATGGCATCATGTGGTAGGAAGAAATTAAGTTACATCATAGAAAATTATAATAGGAATGAAGATTTCTTCCCTTTAAAGACAAACATATAAAATGAAATTGGAGATTAATGCCTCAAAGATTTTTTTTTATGGGAAATTTGAGGTACATTACAACTGTACTTCTTATATCTAAATTCTCTAAATCTATCTTCTCAAACTCTGTAAGCTACTCGAAGGATGGTTCTTTGGTTTTTCATAGCTATCGCATAAACTCCTCTTGTCTAATATTCATATTACCTGGGAGTCTGTATGTCGGATGGATCAGAACAATTCCTTCTTTGACATGTATTCATCATCATCTTCATTGGTAGATTCATTATCTCTCTGAGCTTTGACTTATTTCTTTCTGTGTGTGGATTCATCTTTCACATGTCCTTCCTTTCGTTACTTATTTACATGTCCTTCCTTTCGTTCAGTTATTTTCCAAACCTTTCTGTATGTGACATTTTTCTTTTTCTCTGTAGAATTTTCTTCATCTCATTTTATTGCCAATCTTGCGATCTCTGGTACCTAGGCTTTGTTCACCTTTTCTTCCTGTCTTCTTATCCATACTTTCATATATCTGATATCAGTGTTCTCTTTCATGAAAGTATCAATCATTCTTCTTTAATAACTAGATATGTGTCCATAGTTATGAAATTTGTAACACTCAATGTTACATGTGGCCACATAGGCACTTCATTCTTGAACATTTCTTTTATAATCCCTCCAATCTACAACCTTATGTCCAAAATTAGTACAATAAAAATAATAACCATAAAAGAAATTTGCATACCTGGGAGTGAATGATATTCTTCACAATGTAGTCCTTATTAATTTCTTCCTTGACCGATCATGATCATGATTGAATCTTCTTTATGGCTTGAACATAGATGGTCTTCTTGAAGATGTATCTTGAATAGTTTTCTTAGATTTAGGTTGACCATGATTTATTATTCTTTTCTAGCAACCTAGAGTATTTCTCTTCATTCTTTGTAAGTGATGTGGATGTTTATGTCTCTTCAATATTCTTTTTGATCTTGACTATTTTACTTCTCAATGTCAAAAAATCTTCTTCAAGCTTCCCAACCTCTTCTTCTTTCTTTAATATCTGAGACTTCATGACTTCTTATGTTCTCTTCACTTCTTCAAGATGAATTTTTAATGTGATTATTTCTTCTTAAAGTACTTTCTCTTCTTTACCAAACTCTGACTCAAGATGGTTTAGATCATTGGTTATTTCCTTAAGATGATCTCTCAATATCTTCTCTCTCATTTCTGCTTCTTCCTTTTATGCTGCTATGTTGTCTTCCAAACAATAATTTTGATATTCAATATTTTCTTCAATCTTTCTAGCTTCTTCTAGCTGAGTTCTTATGTTCTCGATGATTGGTTGGGCTTCTTAAAAAATGTGAAAACTTTCCTTTTGCTTCATCAATTCTTTCTTGAGTGACTTGTTTTCATCTCTTAGTTCATATAAGTCAGTAATCAAATCTACATCATAATTGTCTTCTTTTTCAATTTGTTTTTTTGTCTCATTTCCTTCATGGAATTCTATTTCAAGATGTTTGTGTTTTTCACAATTAAAGAAAAAAAACATACCTTTGTTGATTATGTACTCTTCATCTTCTGAATCTGTTTGACATGGTGAACATATTTCTTATTGACTTGTACCTGCATCATCTTTGGCATTTTCTGAATTTGTGATGGGTGAAAAATATATGTCATGTAACTTATCCCAAAGTTCTTTGGCCGATGAACATTTACCAACCTTTTCTCTTTTTGGATTAGGTAATCCTTCCTAGATGAAATCCATTGTTACTTTTTTTATTCTTATTCAATTCCTTCTTGGCTACACTATTTTCCCTTTTTGAACTATCATATCCTATAAAGACTGATATCCAAATATATTTCTCATGTTCCATTAAAAATACTTTCATCCTTATGATCGGCATCTCATACTTTAAACCATTCTAGCCATTAAACAATGGTACTCCATTCTCAGAATAATCCATGATCTTCTTCTAGTGGTTATATTGTTTCCTGAAGGAACCTTCTTTGATACCAATTTTTGGATTACTGAGAGGGGGGGTGAATCAGTAATAAATCAATTCAATCCTTTTTAACCACAATATGAAAGTTTTATACCAATGTAGCATTATCATCCAATAGTTGCAGAGTAAATAAACAATGAACAAATGATAAATAATACACATACACAATACACTTGTGTTTTTACTTGGAAACCCAAAGAGGGAGAAAACCACATAATATTTTTTCTTATATTTCTTTAAGAATTACATTCATTGGAAGCACCAACTTCCTTTTTTTCCAGCTGCAACTAGAAGGAGGCTCCAAATCTCTAATTTCTTAGGCTACAACCTGAGGGAAGCTGCAACTCCCCAATTCTCTAGCTACAACCAGAAGGTGGCTACAACCCTCTATGTTCTCTGGATACAATCGGAAGGTGGATAAAACCACTTATCCTTGCACTATGCAACCACCCTGACCTAGAAGTAGAATGATGGAACCATTGTCACACTATCATTGTGAGATATACTATTGTAAACCTATACCAATCAACCTGCACCAGGAAACCTGTACCAATAACCTGAACCACGCATCAACCTATACCTCAACCTGTAATTAACTTGTACCATAAACAAGTGTATCAACCATGCACCAACCTGTACCAAAAAACCTATAATCAACCTTTACCATAAATAAGTGCATCAACCATGCATAAAATTGTACCTCAACCTCTAATCAACTTGTACCATAAACATGTGCATCAACCATGCACCAACCTGTACCAAACAACCTATAATCAACCTATGCCAGAAACAAGTGCATCAACCATGCACCAAACTATACCTCAACCTCTAACCAACATGTACCATAAACAAGTGCATGAACCATGCACCAATTTGTACCAAACAACCTTTAATCAACATGTACCATAACTAAGTTCATCAACAATGAACCAACATCTACTTCAACCTATACCATGAACAATTGAATCAACCATGCACCAAACCTATACAAATAACATTTCACAATAACCTATCCAAGCCACCTATCAGAATAACCTATCTCATCAATATTATCAACCAATTCATATCTACTCACCAATATCAATCACCAAGACAACTCTCAAAGATGTGCATCAAACATGAATAACACAAAAACTCATAATCATCACCAATATCAATATGATCTTCCAATAATATAATAATACAAGTATGCTACATCATCCATAAACCATGTGTCATCAATACTACTAACAGGTGTCTCCAAGCATTTACCAAGTATGCACCAATCATGTATCAACTACTCATCAACTATGACTCATCAAGATGTACCAACATCATCAACTATACAACTCATGTATATGCCAACTCATCAACTACTTGTCTCCACCATGCACCCAACATGTACCTCAACCAAAATCCCTCATCAATTTAATCATCCAAATATGATTTGTAACTCTATAATAGAATTGTTGTATAAGATCACATACCTACAAACCTTCCTTAACTTTAACAAAAGTGACTAGCATTTTCATCAAACTTTACTTTAGTCTCACATGACTAAATTTGGATTAGTCAGCAACCCTAAATTGAAATAATCATAGCTATGTACCTGCAATGAATAAAGATATAAAAATGGTACACAATTTTCTTCAATGTATTTTATGGAATTCCACCAGACTTCATTACTTGGAACCTCACAGAAAAGGAGTTATAGAAAAAATGGCATACCTTGTTGAATTTTGGCTTATTCTAGAGAGAGAACTTCTCACCCCAATCGTCATGGTACCTATCACTTATAATTCCTTTTCTATGGTCTTGCCCACCCCTTTTCCCTTACCCGCACTCTCGCTCTCCAAATGGCCACCACTTACAACCAAGATCTGCAAGCTTCCATCAATCAAGACCATGAATCCATTCACCATGTGACATCATATATTGTCTCTACCAATTCTGTCTTTGCACAATTCAATACCCAAGTACAACATAAATTTGACACCATGGCTGCCAAATTCATGAACCAATTGAACACCCTCTACTCTATTTTCAACTAGTTGTTGAACTGCACTATGGGTCCTTCCTCCTCAAACCAACCAGATATTGTTGATTCCTCTCATTCTCTACATTTTAAATCCAAATCCTTTCATCACAACCACCATCTTCCCCACGTTGACGCCAATAAATTTGATGGCTCCGATCCTACAGGTTGGGTCACTAAAATGGAGCTTTATTTTTATCATCATTTTATTACTGATGAGTTCGCCAAACTTCACTATGATTTCCTCTATCTAGATCCTGAATGATGGAAATGGTGGCAATGGCACAAAAATTCACATCAATCATATATTGCATGGACCCAACTTGTTGTAAAGTTCTATGACCACTTTAACACTGATACCCACTATCCTGGTTGTTTGACCAAGTTGAAACAATCAGACACAGTGGAATACTTTAAAAATGATTTTGAGCATTTGGACTTTTGAACTGAGGGCATGTTAGTTGTGGTGTTCCATGAATGATGTATCAAAGGTCTAAAGGATGAAATCTGATTCCAGGTTCTCATGGCTCAGCCTCGGACTTGGTTGGAAGATACTAAACATGCTAAAGAGGCCCGACAAGTTGTTTCTCCCAAAAAAAAAAAAAAAATATTTTGTTCCTCTCTCTCGACCCATTAATCCTAACCCCGTTGCCACTCCCCTCAATGTCCAGAAATTAACTAGGGATGAAATGGTTGAATTCCAACTAAAGGTTCTTTGCTATAATTGTATTGAAAAATATTTTTGAGGGAACAAGTGTAAGGAACAAAAACGTTTTATGGCCATTTCCGACGATGTTCTTGAAGAAGATGTGACAGTTCCCCTTGTTGAAGAGCCCTCCCTTCCCAATGCTACCCATGAGCCCGCTGACCCACATGAAGTTGACCCACTCATTTCCTTGCATGCTCTCACTGGCTTCTTTACTCCAGAAACCCTCAATCTCATTAGCTATATTAAGAATAGGAAGTTCATCATCCTTGTTGACATGAGTAGCACCCACAATTTTTTTCATCTTTGCATTTCCCAAGAAACCAATTCCTATATTCGAGCTATCAATAATTTTCAAATCATGATAACCAATGGTGGGTCCATGAAATGTTGTGGGCATTGTGAAAATGTACGTCTTCAAATTGGAAATTACAACCTGAAATCTCATATGTTTTCCATTGAAATGGGAAGCTGTGACAATGTTCTAGGTATTAAATGGTTACACACTTTGGGTCCCATTCTTTGGGATTTTAAGGAATTAACCATGCAATTCCAATAGGAGGGAAAATGTTATCACTTCCAAGGTCTCACAACTAGTTCTCCTTAAGTCACCAGTTCCCATCGCATGGAAAAGTTCCTCAAGAAAGTCCAATATAGTATTATTTCTCAACTCCATTCTATTCAAGTGGTTGATACACCCTCTGTGCATCCTGACCTCCAATCTATCCTCTCCAAATATCAAGTTTTTTTTTGCAGTCATCAGGTACTTCTGCCTTCTTATGGTTTTCATGATCATTCCATCACCCTTGTTCCTTGCATTCTTCCTCCCAATGTTCTCCCTTATCCCCATCCCTTTTCCAAAAAGAATGAAATTGAGAAAATAGTGTAGGAATTTCTCCAAGTGGGTGTTATCTACCCCAGTACCATCCCTTATTCTTCTCATGTGGTCCTGGTACTTAAGAAATAAGGTACTTGGTGCATGTGTCCTGACTTTTGTTCCCTAAATCAGCTCACCATCAAGGAAAATTTTCCCATTCCTGTTGTTAGCACTGAGATTCAACCTCATACTTTTAGAGGATAAGCCTAGTACTGATCAAATAGGTTTGTAATGGTAAATTTATGAGAGAGTGTTAAATGGATAAAACTCAGCATAACAATGCTCAAACAGAAAAAAAAATTAGGTAAGATTAATAAGAAAGTGAAGTATTGTCTAAATTTAGTCAGTGATTTAAATAAAAGTGTGGGAGTATGGAATACTTTAATGAGAAGGATGAATATGTATACTATTAGCATGAGGCCTTATTAGAAAACAAGTAAAAAAAAGGCTCAGACAAAAGAACTTCTTGATCTAAAATTTAGAACATTGAAAATACTTACATCAACATCACAATAAAGCATACATTGTAACACAACTATAATATCTCAATTGAATCATTCAATGATGAGAAAATCAGAGTAAGAAAGAGGTAATGTACCAAAAAATAAATATGACTTCTATTAGGCAAAATGTCTCAGATCTCATACATAAAACCATAGTCTGGCTCTCTCACATAAAAAAATTACATAATGGAGTCTATCCTCAACCATTCGAAACTAAAAATGTTCTTATAATGATGCATTTATAGTATAAACAATGTGTGACAACATACAATTCAATATGGATCATGTAACAAAGGATTCTCCCACTTAAAACTGAAAATATTACATTTGTATAATTGGAAAAAACAAACTGCTAGAAATAGGGAAAGTGTTGGAAACCATCCTAACACGATAATCTTTTCTTAGTGATGTGTCCCTTGAGTGAATCTCCTTCATTTCCATGTGTCCACCAGCTCCAACTTACCTCCAAGCATCTGTGCTAAGCTCCACTAGCTACCTAGTGACAGTTAATTCCCTCAAAATCCATCAAAACAATAATTGGTAGGGAATCCTGAAGTGTTGACTATATCAGCCAGTTCATAGCTAATTTCGTAGAAAATTCTACAACACCCACCTATGTAGACCATTTCACAATAGATTCTATACAGAGGTTTCATTTTATGTCTGACTAGATTATTTCACAGTGTATTTTGCAGCGACTTTGCAGCTTTTGTATGTGTAAATGATTTCGCAACACATTACTTAGAGAACTTACAACATTGTATGTGTAGATCATTTCGCAACGACATGCGCTACAAAATGTCTTCTAGTTGTCTGTGTTTTCCAGTTAGATCCAAAAATACCCAAAAACCTTATCCTAAGGTGTATAATCCTATAGAAAAAGTTCAAAATGAAAGGATGACCATCTTCAAAATTGAGAGTCTTTCAGCCACTCCATTTCACCTACTTAGTGTGGTACTTCTTCTAATTGCAGCTTGAGCTAACACATTGATATTTATTTGAGATTACTCATCTTTGAAGGGTTGCAACTCTAGATTGAGATTTTTTATCTAAGATTGTAAATCTATGTTTTGCCTGTATATATTTCTAAGCTGCCTATGAAGGGGAAAAAATCTCTTTGCTTTAAATCTGGATAGATCAATGGTTTCCTTATACATATCCATATGATACTTCAACTTATTCCTCTCATCCAACCCTTATTCCTTCAAGCGATCAACCTCCTTTATGAAATATCTAAGTTGCTTGATCAATATTTTGAAGGTGGGGTTCTAAGGGGGAGTAGTTATGTCTATGACTTCAATTTTTTTTTCAACAGTTTCAATTTTATCCTTATCGTTCCTCTTGAAAAGAGCTTATGTTATGACCCCTTGTTTAGTAGTTTCCTTCTTGTCTGATGATGTAGTGAAGGGCCTCCTAGCTTTAGTCTCAACTGTAACAGTAGGTGAGGGGAAGAATAACTTTCTCCCTGTTTTACCTGTGGTTTTAGTTAAGGGAATTTCTTCTAGTTATGGAGAGTGATGAGATCCTCCTCCTTCTTCTTCTTGTTCCTTAGGATCTTGATTATATTTATAATTTTTTTCCCCTTTCTATTTTTTCTTGTCTCTGTGTGAATAGCACTATCAGCTTGAATATCGCTCTCCACCTTAGATTGAGGATTGGGAGCTACATTTAACTGCAGATGTGTAGAGGAAATGAATTTCTCCCAAGATGTGTTTATCTTCTTAAACTCCTCCATAACAAGCATCCTAATCAATCCTGAGTGAAAAACACTTGTGTCCATAGCCTTGGACATGGCTTAAACCATATCAACCATTTTCCCCATACTCCTAAAAAAATAGAAAGGGATGTTCATTAGGTATTTTCTTTTAAGTGCATCAAAATTCTAATGTCATGTTGGTAAATCATATTTAATCTTCTCTCATAGGAAAAATATCTTTGGATTGCCTTTAAAATCTTGTCAAATTCCACAACCAAGTGGCTCCTAGGAACTCCCTTTGACAAGTTATCTCCCTGACATTTTGTTTTGAGGAAATGTTTAGAGAAGGTTGTATTAAGAGTCATGGCTTTAAACCATATTTCACCAGTGTTTGGTATCTCAGTGGCTGTTGTAATTGTGTCTTCAGATACCTTTAGTTCAAGGGTCCCCATCTTTGTTTTAGTGCCATCAAAATTTAAGGAAAACTCTACAGATACCTCAGGGTGTCCCCTCTGCATATTCTGTCATAAATTTAAACATCCAACCCTTTGGAAAACCTCTCTAATCAAAGGTTCAACATAAAATAACTACAAATCACAAGTCTCGGTACTGGCTACACTCCCACCCTTGTGAGCCTTCTTCTATTTTGGTGTATTCATTTGTTATTATAGGAGGAAAAAAACTACAATAATTTGAGAGAAAAGGGAGGCCAACAAAGGACATAGGTCTTAGGGTTTGAAATGATGGTCTTTTCAAAGATGGATTCTTCTAAGGCTTCAAATATTTCCTATATGTTTTACTAATGAGCTTATGAAAGGGAAATTGACGGTTAAAAAATGGAAGAAAACCCTTCGGGAAAATGGATATGCAAGGAGGAAGCAACTAACAACGTTTGTAAGATAACAATTCACCATCATTTGCAAGGTCTTCACCATTTTAATCAACATGGATCTTTAAATATCCAAGTAGAAAGACTTTATATTTGAAATAAAAATTGAAAATCTAAAGTAAATGAGTTTATGTAAGTTATATGATCAGAGGATAACAATGTTTAGGTTGATTCATGGGTTCACAATGTTACAACAAGGGATCCATAGAATAATTCGTTGCAGATTTCACATTATAACAAGAAGGGCCAATAAATATCTAGGAAAAATGGATCTAACAATGGTATGGGCTCAATTGTGGTAGAAGAGGCTGAAAGTAATGCAACTAGTTGAGAATTGGTGATAGAAAAGGTAAAAGAGGCAGGTTGGACCATCAATTCGCAACACTCGAGAGGGGAAACACAAGCATAACATTAATTTGATCTTCAATAGAGATAAAAAAACTCAAGGAGTACCTGGAGATTGTGGCTTCACTGTACATATGCTATAGATTGTATACAAATTCCTGCATCAACTCTAACCTTCAATTCCCCTTTTCCAGCTAGTCTGTAGTAGATTTCATGGTGCCTGTATCAACTTAGGATTTTCTGTAGCATCGAGCTAGGAGAAAAATTCAAATCTTTGATAAAATAGTTAGACAGCCTTAAATGACTAAATCCCAACTTATTTCCTTCAAATCATGGATGTTGAAAATAATAATATCGACCAACACAAGCCTCATAAGTGAAATCATGGTAATGAGGGAAGTTGTACTTTGATGTGTACTATGAAATGTCTTGTTGAGTTTGAAGAGTTCTCGAAAAAAATTGATTTGACCTTCTAATGGGTAAAGGGACAAAGTGGAGGGGTTTAGGTGCATAGTGGAAGCAGTGACATGTTAGGATAATGGTGGCATAAGAGTGATTGTGATGGTTGTCTAATCGTGTGATGAAATGAAGGTATAAACCAAAGGTATGGGGCAACATTCAACCTTAAATTTATTTTGTTCTAAGACCTAAGAAAACCATAAGGAGAAGATCAAAAGTAACACTTAAACAAGACGAAGGATAAAAATTAAAAACGTAAGGATGAAATTGACCCATAACAGCTTCATGTGATAACACATATCATTGATGATCTCTTGGATGAGCTGAGTGGTGCTCAGTACTTCACTAAACTTTATCTACATTTTGGCTACCACAAAATATGTATGAAAGAAGCTAACATCCCCAAGATTTCATTTAGAACTCATGAGGGTCTCTATGAGTTCTTGTTCATGCCCTTTGGCATTCTTAATTCCCCCTCCCCCTCTCAAAGACTCATAAATCATGTCTTATCTCCTTTTCTCCATCATTTCGTCTTAGTTTTCTTTGATGATATTCTCATCTATAGTAAAACTTGGCAATCCCATCTTTCCCAGGTGGATCAAGTTCTCCATATACTCTCTCAGCACCAACTTTTCCTCAAACACTCTAAATATGCCTTTGGCACCTCAGAAGTAGAGTACTTGGGTCATATTGTTGGAAATGTTGGTGTCTGGGTGGATCCTAAGAAGATTGAAGCAATGCAGGAATGGACACACCCTAAAACGATCGAAAGAATGCGTGGTTTGCTAGTTTTAACATGCTATTATCACAAGTTTGTTCATAATTATGGAAATATTGTGGTGCCTCTCACTTCTCTCCTTAAAAATAATTCTTTCACTTGGAATCCTACAGCTGATGAAGCCTTTCAATCCTTGAACGCAACTAGGTGTACTACTGTAGTCTTGGCCTTCCTAATTTCACAAAGACCTTTTTCCTAGAATCTAATGCCTCTGGAAGAGGAATTGGAGTATTCCTTATGTAATAGGGAAGACATTTGGCCTTTACCAACAAACAATTGTCAGAATGCCATTTGGGACAATCAATCTATGAAAAGGAAATTTTGTTTATTCTACATGCAGTGGATCTTGAATGCCCTTATCTCTTGGGGAAACACTTCCAAATTAAGATAGATCATAAAAGCCTCAAGTATTTTCTATAGCAATGACCTTCCTCACAAGAGAAACAAAAATGGGTAAATAAGCTCTTTGGATATGATTATGAGATCATTTACAAGAAAGGCAAAGAAAATGTGGTTGTTAACACTTTTTCTTGAAAATATGAAGATGAAGGGTCCCTTTTCTCCCTATCCTTCACTGTACAAGATTGGCTCCAAGTTGTTCACCACGAATAGCTACAAGATCCTAAAATTCTGAATGTGATCCCACAATTACAAGCCAATTCTCTAGTTTCCCCAGGGTACTTTCGGCACAATGATCATCTTCACTAGAAAGGCCATTTGTATTTAAGTAAACAATCACAACCTAAATCCACGGTGCTTTATGAGCTTCATGATACACCCACAACTAATCACTCAAGGCTTACCAACACCTATGAACAGGTCAAACTTTCTTTTTCTGGGATGGCATGAAAAGGGATGCTCACACAAAATGTTATGTTTTTCAATGTAACAAGGGAGAAACAATCAAATCTTCTAACACACTCTAAACGCTTCTTATTCCACCCAATATTTGGAGGGACATATCTATGGATTTTATTGAGGGATTCCTTAAAACAATAAATAAGTCATTCATCATGGTGGTAGTTGATCATATTTCTAGGTATGCTCATTTATGTTTTATTTAACACCCATTTACCGTATCCATTGTGGCTCAAATTTTCATGGATCATGTCTTCAAGATTCATGGAATGCCTCATTCTATTGCTTCTGATCAAGATCCCACTTTCACTAGCAATTTTTGGAAAGAACTATTCAGGCTACAAGGAACCTAATTGCATCTCAATACAACCTATCATCCCTAGATTGATACTTGTGGCCAAAATGAAGTTGTCAACAAGTGTTTGGAGACATATTTGAGGTATTTTTCTTATGAAAGGAAAAATCAATTGGATCAATGGTTACTAGTAGCTAGATGGTGTTATGAAACTTTTAGCATACAGTTACTCGCATGACTCCTTTTGAAGAATTATATTGACAAAATCCACCTTTCAATCTCTCATACATGCCAGGTGTCTCGAAGGTCTAGGGGTTGACCAAATGCTTACATTTCAAGAAGCTATTCTTCACACCCTCAAAGATAATTTGGTCATGGCTCATAAGTGCATGAAAGAACAAGTTGATCAAGATCGCTCAAAAGGTCAATTTTTTAAAGGATACCAAGTATTTCTTCAAATGCAACCTTATAAGGAAACTTCACTCAAGGTAGAACATTGTCAGAAACTAGCTCCCAAATTTTATGGTCATTATACAATTATCAAGTGTGTGGGATAGGTGTCCTATCAATTATATTTATCCAATCCTTTTAAGGTCCATCAATTTTTTCATGTCTCTTGTTTAAAGAAGGAGATTGGAACTAATTTCCAAACTCAAACCAACCTTCCCAAGTTGGATGAAGAAGGATCCATATGGTTGTAGCCACAAGCATTTTTGGACCAGAGTGAGTGTCGTCTTCATAAAATCACCATCAAGGAATTGTTAGTCAAGTGGAAAGATACAACTCTAGCAGATGCCACCTGGGAGCCAACTAACATTCTGCAACAATTGCCTCATCTGAAGCCTTGAGGACAAGGCTGATTTTAAGGGGTGGGGCATGTTAGGGACCTAAGTTACCTAACCTCTCAAGTCGGTATAATAATATATTTTCATGTGATAAAGGTAAATATTAATGAGGCCTAGCAATGAGGAATAAGTCCAATGTAAGAAAGCCTAATAGAAGCTTCCACTTCTAGAAGGATCTTCCTCTAGATTGTTCTTTTGGATAGATAGATTTAGTATAAATAGGAGTAGAGGGTATGCAAAGTTTTTCCTTGAAGAATTAATGTAATAGAGATATTTTTTGCTAGATTTTCCCCCCTTGAAGAGAAAAGTGACCCCTATTTCCTATCAATAATGGTATAATTTTGGTGTTGTGGTTCCATATAATTTGTTATTCTACATTTATCTTTGTAGTATTTTCATATTCTGTTGCTATGTCGGTGTTATTTTATGCATTACTTCTCTTCTCTAATAATATAATAGACTTGGTACCTAACATATGCTTCCAAATAGAACACAATCCTATATAGTCATAGCCACATGACATTCAAAAAAATATAATTGATTCGAGATAGTCTATATAATGCTAGAGGAATGAAATGCTATAAAAGAAATTCCTAAAAGTGTATGTACCTATATGTGCTAGAGACCACAATCTTGTTGATGTTATTGATAAATATTCTTTGAAGCTTGGTAGCACCTTCACATTAAATGTTGAAACTTTATACAACAAGTCAGAATTGCAACATCGTAAGTGCAAGCTATTGATGGTCTCTCGCGACGCGTTAGTGGCATTGCAAACCTGAAAAAATAGGAATATTTTAAATTGGATGGATTATTCAAGGTACTTTTACAATGAATTTGAATGGTATAAGAAGATAAAATGTCAGAAATTGAATTATATTTCCAAATTTTCAACTTTTATTCATAGAAACTATGAATAATTATCTCAAACTTTATTTCTTCAAAAAGTGGTATCTTATTTTTCCAACAAAATATAAGTTATCTATGTTTTTGTTTGGGTAGGTGTTGAGTACCTTAATGATGGAATTTCATTCCAAAATCTTATATACTAGTAGAGAACCTATTTTCTTGTGTTGTGTATTTTTTGGAAATTTATGATATTAATTTTATATATTTTTTTAATTATCAAAGTCATGATATCCCATAAATTACAACATCTTTTATTCGTGCAGGCTAAGAGTTTCTTAACATGATCAAAACAATTTTTATTTCTTTTTCTCATAGGTATCAGCCTCCTCTAGTGATGCATATAACTCATTCGAGAAATGGTTAAGACGAAAAAAAGTTATAGTAGAAATAAGAGAGGTATATATTCTAGGATTTTGATATATGTCAAGACAAAAATAAATTGATAATAGTAAACATTATTAATTTATTTTTAAAATTATATATTTGGAATCTCCATAGCCAACTCTATTTGTGTCTATAGTTTCCTCAATAACTGAATTGTGTATTCTATAGAAAAATAACATCAAAGACATAGATCTGGAGAGGAATTCATAAAACTGGAGGTTTTTATGTATTTGGAGATGAAACCACTAGGTTTGTCATCTCGAACCTAAATCTAAGGAAACCAACCTAGCAAACACATATGTTAGATTTGTCACTCCCACTTGAAAAGTTTTAAAATTCAAACAACCCTCACAATTTAGGAACATGTACGCGTTACTAGAGCATGTGCACATTCCTAAAATTTATGCACATTATTAGAAACAGGAACGCACATGCGTTCCTATTAACACAAATAAATTCTTTCTCTATGTCTCTCTCTAACCCCCCCTCTACCCCCCTCCATATATATTCCTCTCTCTCTCTATCTAAAATCACTCTCTCTATCCTCTACTATCCCCCCTTCTATGTCTGCCTTCCTCCTCTCTCCCTCTCTGTCTACATCTCATATCCATCTCTCTCTCTCTCTCTCTCTCTCTCTCTCTCTCTCTCTTGCATATACCCTTG
>JASDQU010012488.1:119579-152952 GCA_032191745.1 Picea mariana
ATTAGTTAGAGAGATAAATATAGAAAGATATATGGAGGTAGGGACAGGGGGGTAGAGAGAGAGAGAGAGTGGGGGGGCATAGAGGGGGGTGAGAGAGAAGGGAAAAAATGAAATATTTCATGTTAATATTAACACACATGTGTTCATGTTCCTAATAATGTGTGTTCATTTAGGAATATGTGCATGTTCCTAAAGCAATAATCCATTATTTCCATTTAACTTTTGCTATGAATGCACACACATTCTTAAGAACTTTCATGCGCTCTTGGGAACAATCCTACATGGATTGATGAGTGGAGGTTTGGGGTTTTATGAATCTGTCACATAGGAATGTTTGCATGTTCCTAGAAACATGAACGCGTTCATGTTGACCCCTTTACCATGTTTTCGGCCACCATCTTCGTTCACTCACCCAACAATAGAACATTTTATGCTTGCAATATTGCTATTTATGTATAGCATAAAATAAAGTTTGATTCCACATAGACATATACAACATAATGAAAATCATCAATAGAAAATTAAACCTATAAGAATCTATTGGAAACGTTTATAACATGTTATCAATTTTAAATCATAAGAGATTTTATAAAACATGTAAATAACATGTTATTGTTTTTCTCTACTAAGTTTCTAGATACCGGGTTATCATAGGAAATAAGAGCTCTATTTTACTTTCCTAGAAAAAGATAATAGTAAATAATTTTAAGAGTTACCAGGAGCAAATTTAAAAATCTAGTGCACTAGATATCATGTAACAAATAGTCTACAGGTCTATATAGTAATAAGATGCAAATATAGAAAGTGTATAGTTTTAATTACTCTACTAGAAAAATGAAAATAGAATGATGTCTATGCAAGATTTTTGGCACCTACATGCACGCTATATTGTGATTCCTTTGCTCAAAGATCAATATTGATTGCAAGGTTCTTGGTTGTTTCACTATTCCTACAATCAAAACTGCGTATTTTTCATTTATATTTTATCGGGAAAATGTCCAATTTTCTAATCAAGAAAGAAAGAATAAAATAAATATAGATTTAATTTATCAAAAATTAATAAAGAGTTCTTTATCTTAAAAATCTAAATTCAATCATGTTTGTGACCATATTTTGGAACTTCATTCTTGATATAAATGTGCATATGAGAATACAATTCAACATAATGAGGTCCTCCGGATTTGTTTTTGTATGAAACAACAAACAATTGGAATTCTAAATGTAACGCGTAATTGAGAGAAACAAATTATCTTTAAACTGGAAAAAATAAAAGTACTTATGTTCAATAAAACTATGACATATATACAACTATATTGATTTGTTGTAACTTTTAAGGAGGATGTTACTATAATCTCAATTTGACTTAAACTGTAGTAAAACATGAATCATTTCATCATCAGTCGAATATGCTTCTGATACATGAATATTGCATCGTTATTTCAACAACTTTATCTAAATGTTGTCAATAACATCTTTTTCTTTCTGTAAAAACCTATATGTTATTTCTTGCATTTCTATTGAATGAATATATTTCTACAACAATATGATCAATTGATTCTTTTCTCTCATTGTTCATGAAGTCTCATTTTGTTCAAATTTCTAATGATATCTATGTATTTTTGAAATATCGTGGTTTTCAATTCATAGCACTTGACCTCATATTTACAAAAGTATGTATTGATTTTTTTTTCTTCTTGACCACTCGTTCTTAAAATATCATTGGATACCTTATAGGTTGTTTTTGGTACATGTCACTAGGAAATAGTAAGTCGATATTACCAAGATACGGGGAATTTTTTCCTCACTGAATTCATGCATGAAATTGCAACTCCATAAACCATGATTATTATTGTATAGTACTTTGTTTCATATTGATGATGACAATTGATAAATGATGCATCAACGTATACATCAATCCATTATTTTCATTCATGAATACTGAGCTTCTCAACATCATAATGTCTATAATATTGTATGCAACTAACATAAGCGACTAGGAAACTAAAAACAATGAATTCATTTAGTACAAAGGTCTTGACAAAGAATATAAGTTTTGGAGATAGAGGACCTATCTAAAGGAATCTGAATAAAAAAAAATCCTTAGGTGATAGGATCATAAGTATTAGGTTAACAAATAGTAAACACAAAGACAAACATGTTTAAATAAAATAACATAATATTTGAAAAGACAAATTCATCTAGTACAATTTTTTTTATTGAAAAAATACAATCCAACCATTAAAAAGGAATATTGAGCATGAAAGAAGAGGATGACCATAGTCATAACAACCTAGATACAAAAAGTCACAAAGTGCCTAAGCAATATAATACAATATTTCGAAGCCCAACTTCACAAATTACAAAGATCTTGAATAGAATAAAGGAGTGCAACAAAAAACAATGTATATAGAGCATCAAAGAGAAGGATCCCTCATATATTAATTTTATGCTCATATATTGAGACAAAGCTCAACAAATTAGTCGATAAAAACAATTTTCTATGCAACAATGATGCAGGAGCATCGTAAGAAGCAATCAAGCGCAAGGACGGAAGACAGCTAGAAAGCACCGATGCACATTTTTTTGAAATGTTTTGAAACATTAATGAAATAGCTTAAGAGGAAGTACACTTAGAGATTGTAAACGGATCTTGAGCAGTCACTCTCATCTATAGTAGGTGAAGGCATTTATGCATAATTAATGTAAGTAGGTAGATTTAAATGCAGATTAGACAGTTTAGAGCGTAGGAGGAAAAATCGACTATAGACACCCTCATCTTGTATCATTTTGTAATGTTAGCAACATTATCAATTGAGAAGAGGGCATAGAGAAGAGAAGAAGCAAAGAGCTATGTAGAAGAACCCATGTATAGAAGTTCTGATATTAATATATGAAGCTTTGATTTAGGCTCATGGTGTTCTAATGCTTTTTGTGTATACATGTTGAATGTTATACTCATGGTTGTTTTACTCTTTCTATTGTACATTTGTTTTTATGCTATGAATGTATGATTTCATGTTAACTATTTGAAGTCTAAGAGAGAGTAAGGCGATGAGTTTCAATTGTTTCTCTATCTAAGAAAGAGTTCCTGCAAGGAGTGCAGTGGAGCATCCGCAAGGAGTGCATTGACGGGTTGAGAGTTCATCTATGAAAGATCAGGAGGGATACCGTTGTTCTCATTTCCCACAGAAGCGCGAGTCAGGCACAGAAGCCGTGCAAGGTTTGCACAGGCTAGTTGGAAGTTCAGAACTTACCAACCCAGGAGAAGGTTGGAGTCTACTATCACAAGGATTTACATAGAGTCAAAGGAAATACTGTCACAAGTTGAAATTGACGTCAGGAAAAGGTCAAGTGATTGAATATGTCGATCTTTGGGGGTTGGAGAGGTAAGGTGCTCGACCACAGGATTCACGAACTTGTGAAGTCCAATATCCTGAAATAAAAGAGGAATTTCCTCAAAAGTGTTGTTGTGGGTAGATTTATTGAAAGGGAAATAGAAGAGCCAGTCGAGCTCTTGGGGGATGAAAAGAAAAGATCCTGTGTGAATCCCAACCTACTAGTCTAGGGAGGGGACTACACCAAGTTTTTATCAAAGCATAGGAAAATTTTCTTTGCTTTCTGTAGTAGGGAAAGGAGGAATTTTACAACCATGTTGTCGAGAAGAAGATACAGGAAAACACTCGATCCACCAAAGGAAAGGGAAATACTAAGAAGAAGGGGTAGGCAATTACCTGAGCCACGAGGGGCAAGAGAGATGTGTGAACTACATGTTGGGATGGATTCCATGGAGACAACACAAAGGTGCATAGTCGGTGCTGGAGATATCAATGATTCTGAAAGTGAAAATGAAGATGAACATGAAGGAGAAGAATTTGCAGCCGAAGATGCAGCAAATGAAGGCCTATTTAGGGTTGTTGCAAGGATGGGTGCCAGGGAAAAAATGGACATTCCAGTATATGAGGGAAATCTGGATGTTGAAGAGCTTCTAGACTAAATTAGAGCTCTCGACACATATTTTGACTATGAAGATGTCAATGAAGACAAAAAGGTCAAACATGATGTCATGAGACTAAAAGGACATGCATCATTGTGGTGGTGTGAACTACAAGATGACAGACGCTGCAAAGGCAAGCATAAAATCAAGAGTTGGGGTAGAATGATTGCGAAGATGAAAGAAAAATTCATTCCTTGGGATTACCAAATTACTTTGTTTCTAAGAATGCAAAATTTGAGATAGAAGTTGATGTCAGTGAAAGAGTATACTAAAGAGTTCTAGAAGCTAAACATCAGAGCAGGTCATCACAAAAGTGATGATAAAAAGGTTGTCGGGTATATGAATGGTCTAAGATACAACATTCAATATGAGATGAGCATGATGACCATCCGAATGGTGGAAGATTCTTATTAGATGGCTCTAAATGATGAAGAGAAGCTAAGCCAAAAGCAGGGTCAAAGAGGATGAGGCAAAAGTTAGCCCAGAGGCAAAATAATTTTCCAAGATAGGAATCACAAACCTAAGGAAGAATGGAAGAAACCTCAACCTCAAACTGAGAGAGGCGGAAGCTCATAGAGATGGCAATATGATGAACAAAGAGGAAAATATACTGATAACAACACTTTTCGTTACGTTAGAGGAAGAGGAAGAGGCAGAGGCAAAGGTGGAGTAATAAAATGCTTCACATGCAGAAAGAATGGACACAAATCTTATGAATGTCCAGATAAGAATAAAGAAGGTGGTGAGACTCACATTGCCAAATCATAAAGGGGGAATGTTGAAGAAGAAGATGCTGAAGGTGGAAGATCATTGGTGATGAGGAAGGTTCTCTTAACGCCAAAAAAGTAGGGAGACAATCCAGTGCAAAGGAATAGTCTTTTTTGGACTGCTTGCAAGACCAAAGACAGGGTATGAAAGGTCATCATGGATAGTGGTAGCACAGACAATCTCATTTCTATGGAGATGGTATCAAATTTGGAGCTGGAGACTATTGACCATCCAAGTCCATACAAAGTTTCATGGCTACAAAAATGACATCAGGTAAATGTCACTAAACAATGTTTAGTTGAATCTAAAATAGGAGGATATAACGATAAGATATTGTGTGATGTCATTCCCATGGATGTTTTTCATCTATTTTTGGGTAGACCATGGTAATATGACAGGAATGTGGTTCATGATGGGAGAAAGAACACATACACCCTAGAGAAGAATGGGAGAACTCACATGTTGTTGCCGATTAAGGAAAAACAAGTGAAACTTGAAGTAAGAAACACTGTACTTCTCCTGAGTGGGAAGGAAATTCTTAAGGAGGTTAAGAAGAAGGAAGATCCACAATTCATCGTTGTTAGAAAGCCTAGAATTGTTTTAAACGATACAACAGTGGATGATTTACCAGAGGAAATCCATAAGTTACTGGAAGAATTTGCTAATATAGTAGTGGATGAACTACCTCATTCGTTGCCACCGATCAGAAGTATAAGTCATCACATTGATCTCATACCTGGATCCAGTTTACCAAACAAATTCATGTACAGATTGATGCCACAGGAGAATGAAGAGGTCAAAAGACAGGTCCAGGATTTAATGGACAAAGGGTTGGTTAGAGAAATCTTGAGTCCATGTGTTGTTCCAACAGTGCTCAGTCCAAAGAAAGATGGAGGCTGGAAGATGTGTACAGACTCAAGAGAAATTAACAAGATTACCATCAGGTATAGATTTCCATTGCCAAGGATGGATGATTTGATGGATTGTTTGAGTGGGGAAAATATTTTTTTGAAGATTGATTCGAAAATTTGTTATCATCAAATTCGTATGAGAGAGGGTGATGAATGGAATAAATCCTTCAAGACTAATGAAGGGTTTTATGAATTGCTTGTCATGTTGTTTGGCTTAACAAACACGCTAAGTACCTTCATGAGACTGATGAATGAAGTCCTGAAGGATTTCATCGAAAAATTTGTCATTATGTATCTTGATGACATACTGATTTTCAGTAAAATAGAGGCAGAGCATCTCAAACATTTGGCTACAATGATGAAGAGGATACAACAAGAGATGCTACTGATAAATATGAAGAAATCCTCATTCATGAAGACATAGCTCATTTATTTGGGCTTTGTTATTTCTGCAAATAAGTTGAAGATGGATCCAAATAAAGTGGAGGTGATTAAGAATTGGCCATCACCAAAGAGTATCTTTGAAGTTCGAATTTTTCATGGATTGGCTAGTTTCTATAGAAAATTCATCGGGAATTTCAGTGGAATTACCGCACCAATGATGGACATAGTGAAGAAAAGACATAAATCTTTTCAATAGACAGAAGAAGCAGAGAAAAGCTTCAATTTGTTAAAGAGGAAGATTACTGAACAACCAATTCTGATGTTGTCAGATTTCAGTAAGACGTTTTAGGTCAGGAGTGACACTACTGGTTTTGCAATTGGAGCAATTTTGAGTCAAGATGATAGGCCAGTCCCATACTTCAGTGAGAAACTGAATGAGGCGAAGGTTAAGTACTCCACGTATGACAAAAAAAATTATGCGTTCATACGGGAACTGAAAAAGTGGAGGCATTAGTTGATCCCTAAAGAGTTTGTTTTGTATAGTGATAATCATGCCTTACAATCTGTAACTCAGTAGGATAAATTGAACCAGAAGCATGCAAAATGGGTTGAATACATGAAGAATTTTACTTTTGTAATTAAACATATTTCATGAACTGCTAACAAAGTTGTTGATGCTTTGAGCAGGAAATGTTTACTGATACTTGAATTTAGAGTCAGAACTTTGGGTTTTGATAACCTCAAGGATATGTACAAGGATGATCCAGATTTCAAAGAGGTGTATGTGGCATCTGAGAATCCAATTCTTAGGGATAGAAGTAAGTGGATTGAATATATGATCTAGGATGGATTATTATTCAGAGGTAATCAATTATGTATTCCAAAATGCTCCATGAGGGAGAATCTACTAAAAGAGAAACATAATGGAGGATTGGCCAGACATTTCGGTCATGATAAGACGTTCTCGAAGTTGAATGGCTCATATTTTTGGTCAGGGATGAGAGAAGATGTCAAAAGGTTTGTGGATAGATGCAAAATTTGTCAGCACACAAAAGGAAGAAAACATAAAACATGGTTATATCATCCGTTACCCATACCAGAGAGGCTATGGGATGCAGTGAGCATGGATTTTGTGTTGGGATTGCCAAGAACACAAAGAGGGTTTGATTCAATCTTTGTGGTGGTAGGCATATTTTCTAAAATAACACACTTTATACAGTGTCAGAAAACCAGTGACACGACTCATATCGCGAACCTGTTTTTCAAGGAAGTTGTCCGATTTCACGGCTTACCAAGGAGTATAGTTTCACATCGAGACACCAAGTTTGTGGGACATTTCTATAGGACTTTATGGAAGAATATGGGGATGAGTTTGTCATTTATCTCAGCTTATCATCCTCAGACAGATGGGAAAATAGAAGTTGTGAACAGAAGCTTGGGAGATTTACTAAGGAGCCTAGTGACTGAACACCATAGTTAGTAGGATCACATTCTGCCAAAGGTGGAATTTGGTTATAATGATTCAATTAATAGAAGCATAGGGAAGATTCCATTTCATATTGTTTATGGAATGCAGCCAATAGGAGTTTCTGAATTGAAAGATTCAAGACATAATGAAACTAGAAGTGCTAGTGCGAAAGATTTTGCAGAGGAAATGAAAGAACTTCACAGCCAAGTGAAGGAACGATTGCAAAACTTGATCCAAGAGTATAAGCGCAGAGAAGATCAACACAGGAGAGAAATTTAATTTGAAGTTGGTGATCTGATTCTTGCACATCTAACGAAGGAAAGGTTCCCAAGGTGAACATATAACAAACTGAAGATGAAGAAAATTGGACCATGCTCGATCATAAGGAAATTTGGGGAAAATACATATGAGATTGAATTATCTGATGGGATTGAAATTTCACCGATATTCAACATCTCAGATTTGTAGCCTTACAAAGATGGAGAAGCAGGAGCAGATAGTGAATAGATAGAGGTTTAGTGGGATAAACAAATGCYTGTAGCTGAAAAGCCGCAGRTGGAGAGAATACTTGACAAGAGAGTCAGCAAGAGGACCAACAGAAAAAAATATTTTGAATACTTGGTCAAATGGAAGGGATATCCGGTTGAAGATGCCAGCTGGGAGAATGAAACAGAAATTCAGAAGCACRGACAGACAGTGCAAGAGCTCATGAACAGGAGTTCATGAAAGTTTTCAAGCGAGGGAGTATGATGCAGGAGCATCATAAGCAGCAAGCAAGCGGAAGGATGGAAGACAGCTGGAAAGCACCAACGCACATTTTTTTGAAATGTTTTGAAAAATTAATGAAATAGTTAAGGAAGAAGTACAATTAAAGATTATAAATAGATCTTGAGAAGTCTCTCTCATCTATAGTAGGTGAAGGCATTTATACATAATTAATGTAAGTAGGTAGATTTAAATGTAGATTAGAAACTTTAGAGTGTAGGAGGGAAAACTAACTATAGACACCCTCATCTTGTATCATTTTGTAACATTAGCAACATTATCAATTGAGAAGAGGGAATAGAGAAGAGAAGAAGCAGGGAGCTGTGTAGAAGAATCCATGTACAAAAGTTCTGATATTAATATATGAAGCTTTGATTCAGGCTCACGGTGTTCTAATGCTTTCTGTGTATACATGCTGAATGTTATACTCATGGTTGTTTTACTCTTTATGTTGTACATTTGTTTTTATGCTATGTATGTATGATTTCATGTTAACTATTTGAAGTCTAAGAGAGAGTAAGGGGATGAGTTTCAATTGTTTCTCTATCTGAGCAAGAGTTCCTGCAAGGAGTGCAGTGGAGCATCAGCAAGGATTGCATTGACGGGTTAAGAGTTCATCTCTGAAAGTTCAGGACGGATACCATTTTTCTCATTTCCCGCAGAAGTGTGAGTCATGCACAGAAGCCATGCAGGGTGTGCGTAGGCTGGTTGGAAGTTCAGAACTTACCAACCCATGAGAAGGTTGAAGACTACTGTCACAAGAAGTTGCACAGAGCCAAAGGATTGAAATACTTAGACGTATTTGAAGAGTGGTGTAAGGAGTGTGTGCAAAAATCTCATAGGAGATTGAGTTGTGAAAGAAATCTCAGGAGAATTAGCATCTTCAAGGTGTGAAGAGTAGAACAGGAGTTTTTGGTCATCGTGCATAATCTAGCTTAAAGTGAAGAGGATTGTTGAGGTGACCCAGAGTAGAGGTTCTTTGAGGAAGAAATTGGACGGTCGAAATTCTTTGAGGAGAATCCCCGAAATAGAGAGGACCATAGGATCCAGGGAAGCTGTAGGGGAGTTAAGCATTGGATAGATCCTCTCTTCAAAAGGCAGAGTCAACGTGGATCATCGATTTCAATCTATTCAGGTCGTTAACCATTTCGGCATTTTGAGACTTCCTTGATCAAAAGGTGGGGAGGACAGAGAGTTCAAGTGCTAGCATATTAAAATCTCGGTACACAAAATTGCGCTGACCGTTGGATCAAGGGAGAGTTCATAGCTGTTGATATTGTTGAAAGAGGAACCTTAGAGTTTCAGAATTACGAGAATCGGAGGTTCGGGAATCCCGAGGGTATAGTAAAAGCACATTTCGGTGGTTGAAACCCCAAAATCGCTAAGAGAAAAGGAAGACCACAATATTTGTATTTCGGCAGATCGGGAATCGAAACTTCAGGAGTTGAGGAGTAGAGTTGCACGACATCGTAACTCTCAAAATAGTGAAAGGAGAAAAGCCAAAATTGACGCCAGGAAAAGGTTAAGTGATTGAATATTTCTGGTTTCGGGGGTCGAAGAGGTAAGTTGCTCGACCACAGGATTTGCGAACTTGCAAAGTTCGATATCCCGAAATAAAAGAGGAATTTCCTCAAAAGTGTTGTTGTGGGTAGATTTCCTCAAAGGTAAATAGAAGAGCCAGTCGATCTCTCGGGGGCTGAAAAGAGAAGATCCTGTGCGGATCCCGACCTACTGGTCTGGGGAGGGGTCTGCACCAAACAAGATTCAAATTTTTCAGTTGGAAAGCAGTACAAATAAACGTAAAGTGTTAAAGTAATATAATATAATGTTTCAAAAGACAAAATCATGGAGAAAATATTTTTGTACTAGAAAACAAAGCAATCCAACCAAAGGCAAAGAATACCAAGCATGAAAAACTAAGAATTTGTTCTCTAAGTTTTCAGTTTCTTTGGTTCAAATATATAGTATCATTTTAGTTTTCTCATCTAACTATGGGACTATAGATTTGTTAGTGCAAAGTTATGTAGGTTGTGATGGTTGTGAGTACCCTGGTGCAACCTTTTTGTTTAGCATTAGTATTGTAAAATCCTTGATTTTTTATAATTTTTAGAAATGATTTTTCTTGCATCTCATTGGGTGCAGGTGTGAGGTGAATTTGATTTGCCGGTTTTTTTTATCTTATTATTGACTTATTATTTTTTTGATTATACATAAATATTTAATTTTTTTGGTAGGGCTACAACTATGTATTTTCTTGGGAATGTTGGTGTATTTAATTGTGAGGCCGACGAATCATGGGTGGTTTGAGTGCCTTGGGTTTCGTTGATGTTATATGTGGTCGGGAACCCTGGTGTATTCAATTATCGGATGAATAAATCATTAACGAAACAAAGTATTAAAGTCTTCGATCAACAAATGGTTCGTGTTGTGAAATAGATTGCTTCAAATTTTAGTGGGGTTGAAATTAGTTTCTTATGTTTTTTCTAGTTGAAAGCTTAAAAAAAAACTCCAGAAGGAGATATTGAACAAAAACAAACATTGATTACATATGTCTTGAACAAAAAGAAAGCAATGTAAATAACAACAAATATTATAGAGAATCAAATAGAAAGATGACCATAATATTAATTGGGATACAACATAAGTGAGTGAAATTGAATATTTTATTTTGAGTTATTTTGAGTGTCATTGATAATGTTGGTGTATTACATTCCCTGATCAACAAATCGTCAGCGGTGTTAACGTTTTTCATTTAGATGATTTTACCTGTCATTATTGAAGTAGGGGGTCATATTTCTTGTGCAGCCATGGAACTCTAGCATTTATTTCATGTTGAGTGGGTGTATTATTGTACCTGCAGTTGGATGCACACATTTATTTAATTTTTTGTAAAGCATTTGACTATGAGATAGATGAGAAGCATTGGACTTCATGTTATGGTAGATAATTTGTTGCATTGTGGGTGTGTTCAACTAGTAAGATGGATTTTGCAAAGTACCATAGGTTTCCATTTCTATGAGTATGTCGGGCCAAGATTTCTTGTGTATTAGGTTCTTTGGTCCACAAAATCATGAAAAGTGTTATAGGATTCCATCAATGTGAGTACATTAAGCCCCACTTTTTCTTTCAATGTTTTGGTTTTCTGTTTTTTTTCTTTTCGTTAGTTTTTGTTTTGTTGTGAAACAAAATGATATTATGGGAGGCCTAAATGTTTTGCATTTTAGGGATTCTATGCACAAATTTTTTATATGCATATAGTGTGCCTTATTATTAAACATTAAATAAAAAATAGATTAAAAAATAACAATTTATGAAGTGAGAGGCAACTATTCTATAATGTTTTCAATATTCAATTGCCAGAATAAAATACATAAATATTAGAAGTTCACATAATAAAATTTAATTTTAATATTACTATGTTAATTTGATCTATAAAACTATAAAAATAAAATATTTATATATACATAAATATTGAAATTTAGTTAATTGAGTGAAAATTTAATATTCTAAATGATAAATTTACTTTTCGAAACCGCAAAAARAAATATATATAAAGTACCTCATACAATATATTTTACTTGTAACCTTAATAACGTGATACATGTGAATCCCTACAACACACAACTCCCTTCCCCCTATTCTTCTTCCACAAACATGTCTGCCATGTTGAAAGCCTAGAAAAATTTCCAAATATGTCAAAACCTATACACACTCAAACAAATATGAGCAATATCATGAAAAAAACCATGTACATAAATAAACAAAAAAAAACACTCACCACTTTCCGTCCCTTTAAAGAAATAACTCATAAGAGCTCTTTTAGTTTTTTAGCTCCAATGAGTAACATATAACAAATTATTTGAAAAAAATGGACATATTATAAATGAAGCTACAACGTATGGTTTGTAACATGATTAATTTGAAAGGAATTCAAAATTCCACAATAGATAATTAATATAAACAAGAAAAATGTTTTCAAAAAATAATTAAAATCTAGATAATGCATAACAAATAAAACATAACTAGCCTCTAGGAGGCTATAATTCAAACTAATCTATTTCTATTTTATTCCACAAACATGTCTGCCATGTTGAAAGCCTAGAAAAATTTCCAAATATGTCAAAACCTATACACACTCAAACAAATATGAGCAATATCATGAAAAAAACCATGTACATAAATAAACAAAAAAAAACACTCACCACTTTCCGTCCCTTTAAAGAAATAACTCATAAGAGCTCTTTTAGTTTTTTAGCTCCAATGAGTAACATATAACAAATTATTTGAAAAAAATGGACATATTATAAATGAAGCTACAACGTATGGTTTGTAACATGATTAATTTGAAAGGAATTCAAAATTCCACAATAGATAATTAATATAAACAAGAAAAATGTTTTCAAAAAATAATTAAAATCTAGATAATGCATAACAAATAAAACATAACTAGCCTCTAGGAGGCTATAATTCAAACTAATCTATTTCTATTTTATTCCACAAACATGTCTGCCATGTTGAAAGCCTAGAAAAATTTCCAAATATGTCAAAACCTATACACACTCAAACAAATATGAGCAATATCATGAAAAAAAACCATGTACATAAATAAACAAAAAAAACACTCACCACTTTCCGTCCTTTTAAAAAAATAACTCATAAGAGCTCTTTTAGTTTTTTAGCTCCAATGAGTAACATATAACAGATTATTTGAAAAAAATGGACATATTATAAATGAAGCTACAACGTATGATTTGTAACATGATTAATTTGAAAGGAATTCAAAATTCCACAATAGATAATTAATATAAACAAGAAAAATGTTTTCAAAAAATAATTAAAATCTAGATAATGCATAACAAATAAAACATAACTAGCCTCTAGGAGGCTATAATTCAAACTAATCTATTTCTATTTTATTTCCTTTGTCAACAAAACAAAAACTAGCAAAAACAAGAATACTGCACAAGGGTACTGAAATCATTGCAAAAACAAAGCTAAAATTCCATGGGTTTACAAAAAAAAACATAATGATGCTATATCTTTGACCTAGAGAAACTGAAAACATAGCCAACGAAATCCAAAACTTGGACAAATCGACAAGCACATGTACAATTATCAAAACCAAAAACATTCACGGTGCATAAAATTTGGTCAACCAGAGAATCAATATACCAACAAGTGAGGCCTGATGTACCCACAACCAAAATATATAATGATACTATAGATATATTATATAAATATATATATATCATATCTACATGTTGTTATATATATACACTAACTATAGCTTTCAACCACATAAAACCTAGTTCCAAGTTTTATTGTCTTTGGCAACAAAACCAAAATTAACAAAAATAAGAAGTCTAGAGCACAATACTATAGTTTTGGACAAAACAAAAAAAAAAAAAATGAATAAATCATGTGAAACTAATCTCCAAGCCATTAAAAATTGAACCAATCTATTTGTATTTTATTTTCTTTGACAACAAAACATAAACTAACAGAGACAAGAAGCTCACACTAGGGTACTCACAACCATTGAAGATTATAAAATATTTCACCAACAAAAATCCAATTCAAACCCAATAAAATTTAAAACTTTGACATTTCGACAAGTACATGTAGAATTACCGAAATCCAAAAATTTGACTCCATGAACAATTTCATCAACGAGAGAATATAAAATAGCACAAATCCTAGCTTGACATACTCATAGCCACGAAAACCTATATGGGACATTGCAAAGCCCATCTTACAAGTTGAACACACCCACAATTTCTTTTAGGAAAAAAATAAAAAAACAAAATAAATAAATAAAATAAAATAAAAAATCTAACAAAAAGACCCCAACCAACATACTTATTATGATGGTAGCCTATAGTGCTTTGCACCACCAATTCCCTTCAAAAAATTTGGTCGACTAGAAAATACAATACACCAACAATCCATCCCAATGTGCATTGACCATAAGACTACATAGGTTGATATAAAATCCAGGGTTATAACTACAAACCTAGAACACACAAAAATTAACCATAAGTAGCAATAGATATCATGTTAAAAAAACCCAAAATGATAAAATGCATAGAAACATTATTTCTAACCCAATCAATTGAAATTGCAAATGAGGAAAAACGGAATTCTAAGTTGACCTTGTTTGAAACACTAACCACACTAACCGGGCAGGGGGGGGGGGAGTTAGTGTATGTCTCTTTTTATACTTCTTTCAAAAATTTAGTCAGAAACCACTTCAAAGATATTATTCATTCATACTTAGCTACTTTTATGTATCAACAACATTAATCAATAATAGAGAACTATAAACCATCACCATAATAAACAAAAACAACACCATATATATATGTAATTTTTTTTTATTATGTGCTACAGGATACTACAATCTCTGGGGTTTATCAACATGAATTGAAAAGAGAAAAGACTCCAAGAGAGTACCAACTCTCAATAAAAGACCCAACTTGCATATCTCAGCACCAACTGAGATGTGAGGAATCTGACCCTCAAGTACAAGACCCAATTTGACGATAGAAAACAATATTTCAAATGTACCAATAGATATGTGACTTGTATATAATTCATCACACTTATGCACAATACCTATATATACTGCAACATGTGTTGGTACATAACATTACCTCTGTCATCCCGTGTACACCTTTAGAAAACTAGGGTTTTCTAGCTTTCTACAACTCTGAAACTTTTGGCCCTTCATACCTTCAGTAGCTCTGTCACATCCACCTGTAATATGTCACTGCAACCAATCTATTCCATATGTACCATGTCATCAATGATGCATCTCCAACAATTTATTAATTTCCCTCATGCATACATCATCATACAATATAGATATCTCTCAACCATATCAAAATTGTACCATACATAAGAGTTTTGTTCACTCAAAAAACCAACCAACATATACTATATCTAGATACCACAACAACCATACCAAGAATGCCTCAAGCATTCGCCATACCATAATAAAGAGTGATCATTAAAATAAACATGTAACCATATGAGAACTTCCGTAGATGATCTAAACTTGTATAATGTTGATGGGGGAACTTGCTTCGGACTTCAAGAACCTAGCACCAACATCTACTAAATTATTCATGACCTTTTCAGTTGTACAGGACCTATCCTTCTACACCTTCATATGTATGATACCTCAGCAATGGAATCTCATGTATGTACATGACCTCCTCCACTACAACCTACATACTCTTCAGAAACAAGGGTTTTCTGAAGCTCTAATTTTTTTTCCATCAACCCTCCTTTGCTACCTCACACATGCATATCTTTATATGTATCAATGCCTACCTACCATAAACCTTTCACAAGATAATATATATTGAATATGCTCAAATATCATTATCATCAGAGATCATTTCTCTCTTATTTATACTCACCAAGTAGCTTCCTCTAGGGGTTATCTTGTAACAAACTTCCATCTTTTAGGGAGAACCCACTTCTAACCATTTTGTCCATGTACAACCACTTTTTCCACTTACAACCGCTTTATCCACAAATAGTAAATTCACCACTTCTAGTTGTAACTAACTTATTTTTAATTATTTTCTTTTTGCAACAACTTAACTAATGATTAACTCCTAGCTACAACTACTTTGACTAGTAAAATTCTTCTAGAAGCTTCTAGAATAATTTGACTTTTTTGAAGTTCTAAGGCCTTGTAGATAACTCATGATGGTTCTCCAACTTCACTAAACCATATATCCTCAACCATGAGGAACTATGTGACATACCACATATAAACGGAACTGGAACGACATGTACTATCCATATAGCATTGTCTTACCTAATTATTCATTAATCACCATGCTTTGTAGCTCAAACAAACTTGGATTCCTTAACCACACTACTAGGATTACTCAACCACCTAACCATTTTTAGTTTACAAAGGGTGTTCCTGTGAGGTATATCACCATAAGGGGACCACTTTGAGAACTTTATCCAAAATAATCTTCCAATGAGGGCTTGCGCCATAAGGGGAAAAATTTGTATTTCATCCATTTACTTCTTCCTGCATAGAAATATTCATGATCATCGACTAACTTGGAAATTACCTTCAATGATACAACTACCTTTGATATCAACCTTCACATCAATGAAAACACATCACTATGACACCACTTGACATCAACTGTTTGACATCAATGACAACATAGTAAAAAAATGTCCCCCTTTGGCATTGATGGAAATAATGATGGAAAGACTTTGACATGGAAATTCTCATGCTCCCTTTGTGATCATCGCTCCTCATCAATTTTCATAGCTCTTCCTAAATGTTTCCATCTCTAATCCTTTGACATTAATTGAAAAGGGTATATCTCTTTGTGGTTGCTCCCCCTAGCTAAATTGTTCCTTAGGATTCTCCCCCCGTTTTAACTATCCATTTGGTCATTCTCCATGAATTTGATGAATCTCTCCCCCTTTGAAAAATGATATCATTATGATGCAATGTTGATGGCATGGCTACCAATGATCCCTCTATGATCATTTCTATCATCTCTCCTCCTAGAATCGCACCTTTGTAACCAATGATGGAAAAATAATAGCTTCCCCTATGGGTATGTCTACCCCTGTCTTCTCTGCAAGATGTTGGGTAATCATTGTGAACAATATTCTACCACTATACTATGCTTCTGCTATGGATGTTGCTTCTCAACAATACCACAACATGATTTTCTATTCCATTTTATGATCCTTGGACCTGTCCATGACTCAAACAATGATTCATCAATCTATACCTCAACATGTACCATCAATCACTACATCAACCATGCACCGAACTTATGTCACCAACTTGTGCATTAACCATGCACCAAACAAACATGTCACAACAATCTCATCAACTACATCATATCTATTCACCAATATCAATCACCATCATAAATCTCAACCATATGAACAATGTCACCAAGATGTGCATCAACCAATACTACTCATGTACCATAATCAATATGTGCTAAAAATGTTCCATACATGTATGCCACATCATCCATGTTCCAAATAGAAAATGCCTCTAATGGTGTACTAGGTATGTACCAAACAAGCATCAACTATATATTAGGTTATGATTTCGTCAATATGTACCAACGTCACCATAACATGTTCCATCCATGCACATCAACCATATATCATACATGATATACCATGAAATGTATCTCAAACATATTCCAAGAATATGTGCCAAATGTGTACGAATCATGTATATAGATCACAAATAAGTGCCTCATAAAAATGCACCAATAACATTATCAACCATACAACATGTCAACCATGTACTTCAAAAAAGTGTGATATCACTCAACCAACTACCATAAACCATAAAGTGTGATATGTTTCAACCAACTACCATAAACCATGTTCCAATGTATCAAATATATCTACCATCAAGTAGGCCTCAGTCAACATACACCATAGCAAGTGTCTCAATCATGTACCCAACATGTACATCAACTAATTGTCAATATCTTCCAAAAGTGGGCCACCAACAATACCTCACACTTTCATGAACCATGTGCCAAAACTTCACTAACAATATGTCTCAATATGTATCTTCAAGCATGAACTAATGATACACAAATATTACCAAACAAATGTTTCTCACAATATATGATCCAAAAAGATCTTTTACACAGTTATGGTTGAGTTATTTAGCATATGTTAATTAACCATTTAGGAAGCTTAATGAAAGAGGAAGAATTATAAAAGAATCATAACAACCATATGCACATATATAGATCTGAAATAAATCATAAACAACAACAAACCATAAACACCAATGTGATAACGAAGTTCAAAAATATCGCCTACGTCTCTGGGCCTTTGTCTCACTAGGTGAGGTTTTCTTATTTCTATTGAAAGATGAATAAGTACATCACAATAGTGCCAACATGTTACAAAATTGATCTAGTCTTGTTCTACCAGATCTCTAGAATCCAACAAAAGAAATGACACTCAAATTGGAATCCCGGAGCTCTCAGAAATGGCCCGCAAAGGTGAGCTCCTCAATAGCTTCCCTGCATAAAAATGGTTTTGGCTTCGAAAATATGCAACATAAACCTACTCTGAATGTCCCTCCATGGCCTCAAGAACGCCTATTTTATATAGATTTGAAGTTGGTAATCATCTCCCAACTTCCCCCAAGATTTGGCCTAAAAAAGGGCCCAATATCTCCAAATAATGAACAAAATATCAAAAACCAGGCCTATAAATAAGAAAAAATCCATTGAAAATCTTATCGTATAGTTAAAAACCAATATTATGGCTAATATTGGGCTTATCCCCTAAATGTGTTGGCCCTTGGTCCTATGCGTGCGCTCCACGTGACCTCACGCTGGTAGTGAATTCGTTAGTTCCTTAGTTCTCGACTCTGTTCATATGGAAAAATCCCTAAATCCATGGGCTAAACATTGAACTGGCCCCTGGTCTAGTGCCCTGGTTGGTAGGATAACCCGATTGATCGGTCACCAATGATATTAGTGATAACAATTTGTGAAGTTGTGGAGTTGGTTCCTATGGAGTGAAACCCCAAAATCGAGGGCTAGAGTCTATGAACCAGGTCTATACCCCTAACCATATTCCCTCTCCATTTAGTGGAAGGTCTGGTCGTATGGCAATGGTCTCGTGGTAAACCTTTGTGCTGAGGGAGGGGGCTAGCCCCAACCCTTTCTCCGCCAATACATTATACCATTTCAAACTTGAATATAAGTTTGAATACATAGATAATAAGAAACAAGTGTGGGCAAGTTGGCTAGCCCGACCCTGCCAAGACTATAGCCCAGAAAGAGGTCACGGGTTCAATTCTTGTCTGCTCCATACATTTTTTGCAAAAATGATAAACCAACCAATGGGTGTCACGTGGAAACCTACTTCAGGTCCATGTGGTACCACCTCATAGTTCAATTTTTTATGCCACATGTCAACCAATGATTGGTCCATCTCTACCACAATATATTCCATGGAAACTGACTATACCCTACCACATGTCGATGTAGGAACGTTCCACATGTCACCCTTGCAGTGGTGACATGTGTCACTTCCCAGTTGGTCCACCTGTCATGTCCATGTCAACGATTGTATGCCTAGTCATCCTGCCATGTGTCACCTCCAAAAGCTGTGAACTATTTCTACCATGTCATTTGTATGGTTGTACAACATGTATAGTCAGCTTCCACGTGGCATTGTATGGAGTGTACAATCATCCTTTTTTTTCATGTTTGTCAAAACGAATAGATCTCCATAACTTGAGCATGCGACGTCTGTTTGAGCCCATTCAAGTTTTGTTGAGATCATATCGACGAGACCTATGCAAACGTCTGTTTTGAATCCATTCTGAGAACTTTTAGTTTTAGGCCTTTTTTAGCTCCTTCAAGCTCTTGTATCCAAATCTAGATCACACCTCCCCACTAAAGCACCTTTTGGTCCCAAAAGGTTACTTACCAGTCAAAAAGGTCAGGATAGACCAGTCGGATTGTTCCCTATATTTGAACTGTATCCTATGGACCTGTCTCATTAAGATCAACTATAACACAATCATGACAACTAACAACATATTGTAAGCCATTTGTATCCTGAAACATATTAATGAAGCCACTATCATCCATGTAGAAAAAATTACTAATGATAGCATAAAAATAATGACTGCAAATGAGCTGATATGTTTGTAATATGTGCACGACCTTAACTTATCTTGAAGCAAACTATGTTTGATTTTCCATTCTACAATCATATCATGTTCTTGCTTAATATTGATTACTTGACTTGAAACAATTATAGGTTTATTTCTTTATTGAGTTGCCTTCTTTAATTTTTCCATAGTTTGAAGAGTTTTATTTGCATTTACATGATGAGAATGAGCCTCATATTCTTGACCTACTTTGGCAAAATGATAATGATTATTTTCCCTATAGAAGATTTCTTTAAGAGAATACAAGTATGGACTGCCTAATACCATTCCAAATTCCCTTAGTGGCACTAAATCACATGTTACCTCATCCACATACTTAGATGAAATTGCAAATTTTAATGTGCATTGCTTTCTTATGTGCAATTGGTGGTTGTTTATTATCCATTTAAATTTGTAAGGCTTATGATGTATCCATGATTTTAGTCCCAATTTCTTGACCAATTCCTCTGAAATTAAGTTATATTGAGATTCGCTATCTATTAATGTATCAACCTTAGTGTGCCTCATGGTGACCCTTATGTGAAACAAGTTACGTTTACAATCAAATCCTTCACCAATTTTAACTATCATACCAACCAATGAGACCATAGATTCATCACTTGAATCCGATCCCAAGTGTGTGGGTCGAGTTGCTACTGTAACTTTTTTCCTCCCTTTATCTTCCTTGAACCACTTTGGCCTCTTCTCGGGATGCAATTGCCAACAATGGTCCTCATCATGCCCCTCTTTATTGCAATGCTTGCAAGAGGGATTCTCTTTCTTTCTTGTCATTTCAATTGACTTCTTTCCATGCCATTTCCTCTTCTTCTCTTTCCTTTAAGATGATTCCCCTGATACACCAACACCTATTTTCACTGCCTCAATGTATGTCACTTGAACATAAACATCATCAAGATTAGTTAATCCAAACATGAATACAATATTTCGAATATGTGCAGGTAAACCTCATATATACTTCATAAGAGTTTCTTGAGTATGTAAAGGAATATCTAACATCAATGCTATTTTATGAAATCCATATGTGTATTGTTGTACTCTTTGTCCTTTTCTTAGTTTTAAAGCTTTCCATTCAATCAACACTTTCTCTTTATAACCCAAAGGATAGAATTGCTTTCTCAGTGTAGAAATAAAACTTTTCCATGATGGAAATACATTACCCATTTGTTGTGTTCCATTTTGCAACTTGCTCTGCCACCCTATGAGTGATGTGCCTACAAGTCTTAATGATTCCAACTTGATTTGTGTCACCTCATCCTTGATCTGTTGTACACTACAATAGACCTCCATCTCTCTGACCAAATTATGAAGTCTCTCTGCATTTACTTCATCATCCTATATGGGTAATTCGAATTTAATATCAAGTTTTAATAAAGGAATTTTATTATTATGTTTATGAACATGTTTCTTTGCATTGGATTTAGAACTTGAACTTGAAGAAGAAGAAGAAGAAGAAGGAGGTGAAGATGGTGGTGAAGGAGGAATTTGAGGAGGATCCTCTCCTTCTTCATTTTTTCCCTTTGAAGATTCACTAAGAACTTGTATATTTTGTTCCAATTAATCCTCATACAAAACCTTCATCATCTTTGACATGGAGAAGAAAGTTTTTCTAAACTCTTTCTCATCCTAAGAAAGTCCCTCTTCTAATGCCATACTCTCACTTTGAGAAGTGCTCTTTCTCAATCTAATCAATGGATTCTCTTCAACAAGCTCTCTTTCACCACGATGTAGTTTTTCCTTGGTTAACAAGAAAAACTCAAATCCAAACGTCAACTATCTCTGATACCACTTGATCCGAAAAGATCTTTTACACGACTATGGTTGAGTTATTTAGCATGTTTTAATTAACCATTTAGAAATATTAATGAAAGAGTAAGAAGTATAGAAGAATCATAACATCCATATGCACATATACATATATGAAATAAAACATAAAAAATAGAAAACCATAAACACCAATGTGATAATGGAGTTCGACAATCTCGCCTACGTCTCTGAGCCTTTGTCTCAGTGGGTGAGTCTATATTATTTATGTTCAAAGATCAATAAGTACATCACAACAATGCCAAAAGGTTACAAAACTGATCCGGTCTTGCTCTACGAGATCTCTATAACCCAACAAAAGAAACAAAACTCAAATCAGATGATCAGAGCTCCGAGAAATGGCCTGCAAAGGTGCACTCCTCAATAGCTTCCCTGCATAAAAATGGATTTGGATTGGAAAATATTTAGCATAAACATGCTCTTAATGTCCCCTAATGGCCTCAAGAAGGCCTCGCTTATATATATCTAAAGTTGGTAACCATATCCTAACTTCCCCCCAAGATCTGGCCTCAAAAAGGACCCAATATCTCTTGATAATGACCAAAATCTCCAAAAATTGGCCTATAAATCAATAAAAATCCATTACAAATCTTATTGTATAGTTAGAAACCCATATTATGGCTAATATTGGGTGCAGACCCCAAATGTGCTAGCCCCTGGTCGTATGGGCACACTACACGTGACCTCGCACTTGCACTGAATTTGTTATCTCATTAGTTCTCGGCTCTAATCATATGGTGAAATCCTCGAATCCACAGGCTAAACATTGAACTGGTCCTTGGTATATCGCCCTGGTTGGCGGGCTAGCTCGATCGACCGAGGGCAAATCATATCAGCGCTAACTATTTATGAATTTGTGGAGTTGGGTCCTATGGAGTGAAACCCTAAAATCTAGGGCTGGAGTCTATGAAATGAGGCTATACCCCTAACCATATTCCTGTGTGATTTATTGGATGGTCCAATCGTATGGCAATGGACCTATGGTAAGACTTTGTGTTGAGGGTTGGGGATAGCCACAACCATTTCTCCGCCCAAACATTATACCATTTCAAACTTAAATATAATTTTGAATACATAGATAATAAGAAACAAGTGTGTGTGGGCTAGCTGACTTGACCCTACAAAGAGTATAGCTTGGACATAGGTCACATGTTCAAACCTTGTCCGCTCCATACAATTTTTTCAATAATGATTGACCAACAAATGGGTGCCACATGAAAGCCCACATTTTCATACATGTGCTTTTGTGTCAACCTTGAAGGTGTCTCTTTTCTAAATTTTCATACACGATGGACCAATGAATAAGAACCAATGACCATGAAAAACATTTTCATACATGTACTTTTGTGTCAACCTTGAAGGTGTCTCTTTTCTAAATTTTCTTTGAGGTTTAGGACTGACTTGTTATGATCTTATGAAGGTTTCTTTGCTTACAAATTTCCTTCCACCCTTTGAAAATGAATCACCAACATCATGCTTCTTAGAAGTGCTATCTTAAGAGTGTGTTGCTTCCTTGTTGTATCTAAGACCAAATTTATCATTTGGTTATCTTTGACTATCAAATATTGTTGAGTTGTTCATGAACTTGATATGAGTTTTTGAGTCCTCTACTTTCCTTATGATATCAACAACTTTTCTTCCAACTTATGACATGATTCTTTCTTTTTATTTACATGACTCTTCAATATTTACTATATCATTTTGTATTTTTCAAGTTGGGTCCTTAGATTGAGATTGATTTCAAGGGTTTTTCTAAGATCATCATCTATCTTATTCATTTATTATTCATGACTAATTATAACAATCTTCAGTCTCTTGGTCTCTTCTTCTTTTTCTTCTAATTGAATCTTTTGTTCAGATATGACATTTTTTGTTTCACTTTCTTCTTGTTTCTTGAGTATTTTTTTTAGTACGTCTCTTTTTACACTTCTTTCAAAAATTTAGTTAGAAACCACTTCAAACATATTATTCATTCATACTTAGCTACTTACATGTATTAAAAGCATTCATCAATAATAGATAACTATAAACCATCACCATAATACACACAAAGAACAGCTGATATATGTGTAATATTTTTACATCGTGTATTAATAGATTACCAACTCTCAATATAAGACCCAAATTTCATATATTAACACCAACTGAGATGTGAGGAATCCAACCCTCAAGTACAACACCCATATTGTAGACAGAAAACAATATATCAAAACATACCAATAGATACATGACATGTCTATATTATAGCACATGTATATACATGACCTTCCCTCTATCAACATTCATACACCTTAAAAAAACTAGGGTTTTCCATCTTTCTAGAACTCTGAAACTTTTGGACCTTCAGACCTTTGCTTCCTCTATCACATCCACCTGCAATATGTCACTACAACCAACCTATGTCATATGTACCATGACATCATTGAATAATATCAAACAACCTATGCATTTCCATCATGGATATATCATCATACAACATAGATATCCCTCAACCATATCAAAATTGTACCATACATAAGAGTATTGTTCACTCAGCCAACCATCCAACATATACTAGATCTAGATACCAAAACAACCATGCTAAGAATTTCTTAAGAATTTACCATACCATAAGCAAGATTGATCATTAAAATGAATATGTAACCATACAATAACTTATGTAGATGATGTAAGCCTATAGATCATTTACCTGGGAACGTGCTTCAGACTTCAAGGAACTAGCACCAAAATCTATTCAATTTTTCATGACCTTTTTAGTTGTACGCTCTTTGTAATTTGACATCCTACATATGCATGCTACCTCAGGCACGACAACCCGAATATTTATGCGACCTCTTCAACTATAGCCCACTTACTCTTTAGAAACTAGGGTTTTATGAAGCTTCAAAACTTTCTTTGTCAACCCTCCTTTCCTACCTCAGACTTGCGTAACCTTAGATGTATCAATGGGTACCTTCAATAAATATTTCACAAGTTAATAGATATTCAATATTCTCAAAGATCATTATCATAAGAGACCCTTTCACTCTTATTTATACACACAAAGTATCTTTTCCTAGGGTTTATCTTCTAACAAACTTCCTTCATTTAGGGATAACCCACTTACAACCAATTTGTCCACTTACAACCACTTTATCCACAAATAGTAAATTCACCACTTCTAGTTGCAACTAATTTATTTTTAATTATTTTATTTTTGAGACAACTTAACTCATACTCGTGATTAACTCCTAGTTACAACCACTTTGACTAGTTCAATTATTCTCGGAGCTTCTAGAATAAGTTTACTTATTTGACCTTCTAGGGGCTTCTAGATAACTCATTAGGGTTCTCCAACTTCACTAAGCCCATATCTCTTCAACTGTGAGAAACTACGTGAAGTACCATATATCATTGAAAACATCATGACATTTAGTATTCATATAGAATAGTCATACCTGCATATTCACTAACATGCATGTCATTATACCTCAAACAAACTTGGGCTCCTTAACCACACTACTAGGATTACTCAACCACCTAACCATTTGGACTTTTCAAAGCTTCTTCCCGTCAAGGATTTCACCATAAGAGGACCACTTTGAAAAATTTATCCAAGAGCATCTTCTCGTGAGGGATTGCACCATAAGGGGACCACTTTGGAGTTCATCCATGTGGTACTTCTGACATAGAAATATTCATGATCATCGACTAACTTGGACATGACATTCAATGATACAATTTCCTTTGATATCAACCTTGACATCAATGACAAAACATCACTATGAAACTACATGACATCAACCCTTTGACATCAATGCTTTGACATCAATGAAAACATAGTACAACAAACCTTCTACAGTGATCCATAGGTATAATAATAGACCCACTGAACCTGAAATAAATGCTAGAGTTCCACAATTACATAATAAATATGTCACCCATACTTCAAGAACGACATGTAAGATTACCCAAACTCAAAACATCGTTTCCATCGACCACCTACTCACTCAAGAATTTAATACGCCAACATTCCCAATGCAACACAATTACATTGAGCATATTATAAATAGATTAGTGTGTGTGTGTGTGTGTGTGTGTGTGTGTGTGTGTAAATGTTATTACACCTAAATGTATATAATTATTATCTATATTATATATGAACATATATAAATAATTAATATAACTTATTATAATTTTATATACATCTAACATATATAAAAACATGAGTGGGCCTAGTGGTTAATAACATGTATTCCGACAGAAATTCAAATCCATAGGAGAGTAGGGTATGCATACCTTAATAGATTTTAGCAGTCAAATAAGATATCATAAACCAATTTCATATATGACTTAGTAGTGATCTTAAAATAGATTATTATTATTATTATATTATAATAATAATATATTTAATCAAACATAATTATCTACATATTAATTTATATACACATAATGTTATACTTACCTATATTAACATTATCATAATTATATCAAATTATATATATATATATATATATATATATATATATATATATAATATAACATATATTATTATATAGACTAACAATGTTATAACTCACATATAAGTATAATTTACATAACACAATAATATATATATATACAAAATTCACAATATATATATAATATATTATTATTATATATTGTATACAACATCACATTATAATATATATGAACGAGAGAAACAAAAAATATAGCTATATATATTATTATACATATTCTATATAACATTACATTATATATATATGAACCAGAGAAACAGAAAACATAGCCAACAAAATCTAGGTAATTAATCTCCATGACATGAAAGTGGGAATCTATCTCGGTTTTATTGTCTTCCATGAAAAAACAAAGATCGATAAAAACAATTAAAAGAAAAGATAAAATAAAACCAAAATGAAGCCGAATACCTACCGTTCTCTTTCATAACAATATTAAATAGTATATAAGATAAACAAATCACTTAAACAAATTAGCACAAAAAATTAGCATACTCACAGCAATGACAACGATGACAGCCTATAGCACTTTGCACCAACAACTGAAATCCCCTGAATTCCCTGGCATAACATCAATCCCATTTCAACCGACCAACAATGTAACTCAACGTCTCTCGCAGAACATGAAGCCCATCGATATAATGTCACCTAACCAACAATTTTTATTTTTTTTAAATATCATTGATAACACAAATTTGTGTCGTTATTCTTAACATATTCTTTATCAATCATTTCTTACATAAATTATCTGATAACCTTATATAAACATCATGGTTTATCATGACAGATGGAAGGGTCGGTGACATTCATTGATGTGTAAGAGGCCTGCCACCAGTCTTGTTGTCAGCTTGACAAGGCTTCTACTGACTTCTCAGGTAATATGCAATCCTGCCATTCCAATTATTTTTTTATATGCATTTTTTGCACCGCAACCTTGTCATTCTCCATATTCTTTCACTTTTTTTATAACTACCCGAGACAAACTGTAGTCCCCAAGTGTGGAAAGAACTTTACTCCCTTAACTATATTTAGTAATCTCCTTTCCTATTTATCTTCATTAAACTTAATACTCTACTCATATTCAAAATGATTATAAACTTCTATATTATAATTATCAAATTAAGTACTGAACTATTAATTGTTTAACCAACCCTATACCAAGGGTTCAAATCCATAATGTTTATGGATTTGCTGTTTACTTGTTTAACCCTATAGCAAATACATATATGGAATTTAGTAGATCAATTTATCACTATGAAACCATTACCACAAATTCTAAAATAGTTGATTCACTTTTACAATACTCTTGCATTTGGCCTTGGGTTTTCAAGTTTCCACCATCCTATCCCTCTTGTGTTGAGAATCCTTACCAATCTCCATCGTATGTTACTTTTTCCATAGTGGTCTACAAGTAAGGAAATTGTAACCTTCACTTGGAAATAATAGAGAAAGCACCAATTGTAAGCACCAGTTATAAGCTTCAGCTGTGAGAGTTACCTGTAGGTGTGTTAAGAGTCAGTTCATAGTTAAGAGTCTAGTTGTCTTTGGTTTGCATGTAACTGACTCGGTCAAGTCTTTTCCTATATAAGGATGTAATCGGTCTTCATTGAATAACACAGAAGTGAGCATAGCCTCACCATGTGTTTGTTTTGCATATTTTATCTTGGTATCAGAGCCACAGAGAGAGGGCGTGGATAGCGTGTAGAAACATTTTTGGAGGGCGAGCTTTGTTAAATCCACGAGCTTACGAGGAGGGGCATTCCCGCATTGGTTGAAATCACGTAGAAGATCGACATCGGTTCGAGTTGGAGAATAGCTGCGTGAGAGCAGGTCAAGGCTTTGAGCTTGGAGGAAGATCTGTGAGCAAATCGAGGCAGGAGAGGTTGCGTGAGCTTGAAATGTGGCATAAGGTCAATCCACCATATGCAAGTTTGAATGCATGCATGAGTTTGATGCAAGTTTGAATGCAAGTGCGAGTTTCTTGGAATGCATGGTTTTTGAGGATTGTGTGAGTTTTAAGAGTGCCATGACTTCTTCTCTTATGCATGCAAATGAGAAAAGAGATATTTTAAAATCATGAAGTGAGAAAAGAGATATTTTAAAATCATGAAGTTTTTTTTTATCAAAGTGAGTTTTATTATTAAATTGGATGCATGCATGTGTATTAAAACAAAAAAATGGAGGTTTATTTTAAAGATTTTTTTTTATATATAAAGTGGTGTGAGGTTCTATAGGTGAAGATGGAGTTACAAGTCTTTTAAATAGTGAAGTGGCTATTTAAAAAGGAGGATATTTTGGATATTAAAGTGCATGCATGATTTAAAAGTTGATATATGAATGTGAGGTAGTGTTATGATTTAAAGGTGGATGCATGCATGATTTAAGCTGAGAAGAAAGATAGAGTTGGATCAGTGGATCCGAAGGCAGAGTGACGGACTGCTCAGCACATGAGACAACTTGACAGAAAGTTGCATATCCTTGGTGATTTACTTGCAGAGAATATCTTGCAGCCATGGCGAATCCACTGGCAGAGACCTACCTTAATGAAGCCAACAAGCTAGACGGCTCGAATTTCATTAATTGGAAATTCAAGATGCAGAAGCTCATGGAGGGCTATGGTGTCTAGAACATTGCGAAGGGAACTGAACTGAAACCTGAGGTGGCTGCTGGTGTGACAACAACACAGATCCAAGACTGGGAGAAGTGCAAAAACAAGACAAAGGTATTGTTGTGCATGTCTGTTAAAGATAACATAATTCCACATATTAGAGACACTACAACTTCTGTTGCAACATGGACAATGCTTAAAGCATTGTATGAAACTAGCAACAAAAATTGCATTTTGTTTCTGAAAACTAAATTGCTAGGCATTAAGATGGATGGAAATGAATCTGTTAGTTCAATTTTGGGTCGTATTAAAGAGGTGAAAGACAAGCTAGTAAATATAGGGGAAACTGTTTCCAACACTGATCTAGTGACTATTACCTTAAATGGTATGCTAGAAGATTATCATATGCTCATAATAGGTCTCGCAACAAGGGAGAAAGCTCCTACGTTTGAAGAACTGACAAGTATTTTGCTAGAAGAGGAAGAGAGGTGTGGGAATCTGAAGCCTCGGAGTAAAGATTTGGCACTGTGGTCAAATAATAGATCTGCGAGAGGGAGATTAGGAGTAAGAGGCAAAGGAGGCAGTTCATGGGAGAGAGACATTTCATGGTAGAGAGGCAGTTCATCGCAGAGAAGACAATCTCCAAATGAAGGTATGCAATCTAATAGGAATGAGTCAAAGGGTTGTTTTTATTGTGGTCGACCTAGACATATGGTTAAAGACTGACATAAGAAGAAAAGTGATGAGGCTAGGAATAAACCTAGAACACATTCAGGTCATTATGCAAAAAAATCTTCAAATCAAGATCTCAGATTATTTATTGCTAGTGATGATATTGATGAACCCCCTAATTTTGACTCACGGGATCTTAGGTTGTTTGTGTCCAACGCTACTTTATCTGCTGAAATGGATGATTCTGATGCCTGGTTTGTGGATTCCGAAGCATCAATACATATGACTTGTAATAAAAATTGGTATGCTAATTTTAAAGAAACACAGAATGGTGCCAGCATATATCTTGGAGATGACCGTGCTCATTAGATCAAGGTATATGGAGACATTCCTGTGACATTACCAAATGGTACTGTTCGTCACATTCACAATGTGTTGTATGTGACAGGAATAAAGAAAAATTTGATCTCTGTGTCCACCATTATAGATCAGAAATTGAAGGTTGAATTCTTCAAGAATTATTGCATAGTGAAGGATCTGCTGGACCACTTCCAAACTATTGCAACAGGAGTCGGAGCAGGAGGTCTATACAAACTTGATGTTACTAGCAAAGCACATCATGCACTAACTTCTGCAACTATTCCAACAGAGATTCTTTGGCATCAAAGGTATGGACACATCAATCATCCTGATTTATTGTTATTACAGAAAAATAATATGGTTGAAGGACTTCCCATGTTAAAGAATGAGAAGGTTTCTTGTGATGGATGTGCATTAGGAAATATGCACCGAGATGAATTCCCCTCTAATCCTGATAAGAAAAAGAGAGATGTGTTAGATCTTGTGCATACTGATGTTTGTGGGCCTATGCAGACTAGGTCTTTAGGAGGTGCATTTTATTTTCTGTTATTTATTGATGATTGCACGAGATACACATGAGTTAACTTCCTTAGACAAAAAAGTGATGTTTTCAAGTACTTTAAGGAATTCAGAACCATGGTGGAAAAGAAGACAGGAAAATCCATCAAAATCCTCTGTTTAGATCAAGGGGGAGAGTATAAATCAGGGGACTTCAACAAATATTGCAAAGATAATGGAATATTACAATAGTTTATAGTACCTCACACTCCACAACAAAACGGAGTCACTGAAAGGAAAAACAGAACTCTGGTAGAGTGTCCACATAGTATGATGAAAGGTAAGAATCTCTCAAATGCATTTTGGGATGAAGCCATAAATACTGCAGTTTATTTAAAGAATAGAAGTCCAACAAGGTGTATTGATAATGTTACTCCTTTCGAGGCCTTGTATGGTTCCAAACCCACAGTTCATAATTTGAAAGTATTTGGGTGTAAGGATTTTGCACATATTCCAAAGGAGAATAGGAGGAAATTGGATGGTAAAGACATTAAATGTATTTTCATTAGGTACTGCTATGAATTTAAAGCATACAAACTGTTTTATCCTGCTACTCACAAAGTATTTGCAAGTACAGATGTACTTTTCCATGAGAAGGAAGAAGGAAATCATGACGACAATAGTCATGAGGAATGGCAAAGATTTCTTAATGGAGTTAAAGAAGAGCAGTAGTAGCAGCTACAGCCCACAAAGCAACAGCCATCCCCGTAGCAATAGCAGTAACAACAACAAGAAGGACTCAGTGATATGGACAATTCAAGCAATCATAGTTCACCTAGAGGTGAAGACATATCTTCACAAAGTGGGGAGGAAGATAATCCGTTGAGAAGATATTCAAGACATATTCGGCTTGTTGAGAGGTATAAAGACTATGCCCTAATGAGTAGCATTTCAAATGTGATAGAACCCATGATTTTTTATGAAGCTAATGAACATGATGAATGGCGAAATGCAATGGAGGAAGAATATGAATCTATAATGAAAAACAAATACTTGGGAATTGACTGAATTTCCTAAACATAAAAAGCCCATTGGATGCAAATGGATATACAAACCCAAGTTCAAATCCGATGGTAGTATAGATAAGTATAAGGCTATACTTGTGGCAAAGGGGTATTCACAAACAGAAGGTATTGATTATGTTGAAACATTTGCACTAGTAGCTAAATTGAATACTATCCAAATGTTAATTGCTTTAGCTACAAAGTACCATTGGAAGTTGCATCAGTTAGATGTTAAATATTTATTTTTGAATGGTGAGTTAAAGGAAGTGGTTTACCTTACTCAACTTAAAGGGTTTGTTGAAAAGGGGCAAGAACACTTAGTGTGTAAGTTAAAGAAAGAATTGTATGGACTAAAATAGGCACCTACGTCATGCTATGAGAAGATAGACTCTTTCTTTCTTCAACAAGGTTTTATGCAGAGGAAAAGTGATCCAAATATGTATACCAAATTTGATGAACAGGGGTATATAGTATTGATTTCATTATATGCTGATGAATTAATAATTACAGGAAATGCAGAGAAGTTAATTGATGAAATCAAGGTGTAGTTATCAAAGGTATTTGAAATGAAAGATCTTGGTGAGTTACATTACTGCCTAGGTCTTGAAGTTTGGAGAAATGCAGGACAAACTTTTGTTTGTCAGAGTAAGTATATCAGAGAAATACTTAAGAGATTTAAAATGGACCAATGTAAGTCTTCTACTGTTCCCATGCAATAGAATGTGAAACTTTCTTGTGATGATGGTTCGAAGGAGGTGAATGGCACTGTGTATAGACGGATGGTGGGTATTTTGAATTATCTCACCACAACCAGACCTAATATTTCATATTTTGTGAGTGTGTTAAGTAAATTCATGGTGAAACCTTATGAAAGCCATTGGAATGCAGCAAAGGAATTAATCATGTATCTAAAAGGTACACTTGATTATGGTATTAAATATACCGATGCATCTGATGTTGAGTTGACAGGTTATTTAGATTTTGATTGGGCTGGCAATCTGGATGATCGAACATCAACCACTGGATATGCGTTCAACATTGGATCCAGGTTTGTTTCATGGAGCAGTAAAAAGTAGCCTACTGTATCATTTTCTTCTACCAAAGAAGAATATAAAGCCCTGTGTGCAACAACTTGTGAAGTTGTTTGGTTAAGAAGACTTCTTCAAGATGTTGGATAANATAAGAATGAAAGGAACCTACGATGATCAGATGTGATAATCAAAGTTCAATCAATATTGCGAAGAATCCGATTTTTCATGCAAGGACAAAGCATGTTGAAGCTCAGTATCATTTTGTTTGAGAAAAGTTGCAGTCAAATGAAATAACTCTTGTGTATTGTAATACTAGTGAAAATGCTACTGATATTTTCACTAAGCCTCTTGGAAAGATTAAGTTTGAACTATTTAGAGAGATGTTAGGTGTAGAAGTCAATCCATTCTCCATTAAGGGGGAGACTTGGAAATAATGGAGAAAGCGTCAGTTGTAAGCACTAGTGATCTGGATTTATGTAGGAACACAATGAAATACAGAAATACACATAAACACAGAGATGCAGTGGAAATAAGACTTCACTTCATTAATAACAAATGAGTGAAATATGCCCGCAGGGGTGTAGACCGATTGGTAAGTCCGTGTAAATGGAAAGAACTATGTAAAAAGAAGGTCTCAAGGTCGATTCTCACCCCGCTTTACCAGGAGGGCGTGCTTGCGGGATGTGCGTTTCTCCCCAGGAGTTATAAGGCAGCCGGTAGGATTCTACCCCGTGTCATGCGAGTACGATACTACCGTTGTTACCGATTCCCCTGAGCAAAAAAAAAAAAAAAAAATGAGTGAAAT